>WIGN01000158.1:0-89130 GCA_014235955.1 Colletotrichum sojae | reverse complement strand
GTATTCAGTAAACCATATCTCTTATGCCCACGCCACTTACGCTTACTCCCCACCGCTTACGAGCTGCGCCGTCACACATCTTAGCCTGGGGTACGGCATTCCTGTTTTCTCCAAGTTGAACGGTCGTCCGCAGAAGACCGTCGCCCTCCCACCTCACTCGCGCCATGCCCGCCTTAGAAATCTGATACGAACTTTGATTGCTGAGAGAGTGAGTAAAAGCCTTCTGACCAGCCGGCCTCCCGCTCGAACCGGCTTCCCCACAGTCCGGAGTAGGCCGGAGCAGGTCGGAGGTTAGCGGGCCGGGAGCTTAGACCATCCGAGCCGGGAGTTGTAAACTTCGATGACGGTCTGAAGGTGTACAGATAGATACCAAAGTCATTCATTGGCCGTACGTGCTGTAGTGTATTTCGCAGTAATAAAGCTCTATGCGGAGTTTAAGGCGTGTTGTCCATAATTTTCTCTGTATGGTTCAATTGCCCGCATGCGACCTAGAATCAAGACTGGCAAAGCAAACAGGAATGCCATGTGAGTACGTGCAAGCGAGAGCAAAACTAGTTTTCCAACGTTTTCAACGTTTCTCTCCCAGACACAAGAGCAAAGTCCACTACCTCGAATCAGACACACCTGGGTGCTAAGGGAGTAAGTAGTCTGCCGAAGTATTTAGTTCGTCAAAACCTTTTGATCGATGTTTATAAAGTTCCGTCCGCAACAGAAATAGCCACAAACAGACAGCGTGCCCAGGAGAAAACAAAGTGCGGCTGCAGAGGGCTTTGGGAAAGGATCGGCAGGCGGAGGCGGCTCGGCTTGTCTCGGGGTCGTTCTGTTGTCTCAGCCAGACCTCGTGATTTTTCCCGTCAAATCCCTTTGGACTTTCACAACACCTTATTTCACTGCATTCCAGACCGACGCCACAGTGGGCTTGGTGTACATGCTGCTGCCGAAAGAAGGGTTCCAAGGCCACCGGCGCCGCCTGGGCACCTTGCCACACAATCTCGCAGAGTTCCGGACGCAATTCCGGGCTAGGCCTTTCCGTGGCTGCGCCATCAGAACATGGCCGGTAATAAATGGTGGTCGGTCCCAACGAGGTTCTTCATGTCCAGCAGATCTGGGGGTTATCACTGCTGATCACGTTCACTCTTTTACTCCTTTTTCGCTCCTTTCGTCCACCTCGTGCCGTGAACCGATCGTAGCCACGCGTTCGAAGCAACAGCCACGCCAATTGGACAGCCATCACACTTCCCGGTGAACCCTCCTCCATCCAGCTGCCGATCATGCGTGTTTCCAACGTGGCGGCGGCCCTCCTTCTGGCCCTGCCCTCGGCCCACGGACAACAAGCCCACATCCCCAATATCCCGGGCTTCAAACTGGTGTGGGCAGATGACTTTCAGGGCAAGGCCGGCTCGCCCCCGGACCCGGCGAACTGGATCATAGACACCGGGACCAGGTGAGATCATCCATACACATGCTTTCCAGGTCCATCGACTGACATTCATCGCAGCTACCCAGGCGGCCCGCCCCAATGGGGCACCTGGGAGGTCCAGACATACACCAACAGCTCGGCCAACCTGCAGATCACAGGACAGGGGACGCTCGCGATCACGGCGCTCAGGGACGCGAACGGCGGATGGACGTCCGGGAGGATCGAGACGAAACGGAGCTTCGTGACCGAGCCGGGCACTAGGATGCGCATCCAGGCGCGTCTAAAGCTTCCCAACTTTGGGCCCCGGGGGATCGGTTACTGGGCTGCGTTCTGGACGCTGGGCAAGGAGTACCGCGGCAACTACATGTAAGTTCGCCCCCCTCACTCCGCACTTATGCCGGCGGGAAGCAAGCAACTGACGTGGCGTTCTATTACGCAGGAACTGGCCTTGGGTCGGCGAGATCGACATCATGGAGAACGTCAACAACGTCAACCGCATCTGGGGCGTCCTCCACTGCGACAAGTCTCCCGGCGGCGCGTGCAACGAGCCGAGCGGCATCGCCCGCGTCCGCGACTGCCCGCGCTTCGGCCCCTGCCCGGGCAACTTCCGCACCTACTCGATCGAGATCGACCGCACCCGGTACCCGGAGACGATCCGCTGGGAGGTCGACGGCAACCTGTACCACATCATCAACCAGGCCCAGCTGCCCGCCGCGGTCTGGCGGCAGACGTTCCAGAAGGAGCACTTCGTGCTGCTCAACATGGCCATGGGCGGCGCGTTCCCGGACGCCATCTTCGGGTCCAAGACGCCCATCGCGAGCACGCTGCCCGGAGGGACGTTTGAGGCGCAGTATGTTGCCGTTTACAGCACGACGCGCTGATTGCTAGTTTCATTTTTCTTTGTCTCTGTTTATGGCTACTCTTTCTTATAGCTTGATAATTCTTAATTCAATCATCTGTAATTATTCACTTCGTGGACTCACCTCGGACTTGGCTCAAGCCTCGATGCAGCATGACGCCACAACCCACCGACGCGTGATAATTGTTCAGAGTATGACGGTGAGTACTTCTGTGGACGATATGGCTGTGTCTCGTTATAAATGGCTGCGCCTCGGTATTGCAGCTGCGTTCATCAAAACCCCGGTCGGAGTCGGCTAGAGAGGCCAATGTCAGTTTGGTGAAGCGTGATCGTAGGTGATTCCGTGGCAACTGCGGGAGCGTATCGGGGAGACATCAAAGACTCCTTTCAGCTGTCAAGGACCTCGACGAGGAACGAACAGTCTGATCTCTGATCACTAACAGCCAATGTCAAGTGTGACAACAGAGCGAGTCTACCAACATTGTCCAAAGGAAATCAATTATACGATGAACTCTATGCCTCAGCTATATCTCTCCGTGACCACTGGCCTTGAGATGATTCGCCTGAGCTACAGTAGGTGGCAGATTAAGAGAAACCAGACTAGAGAGAAGCGTATGGCTCGTCGTAGTATGCTACAGACTCCGTGGACCTCCCATCAGTCTTTACAAGATCATCGGCGTTATAATTGCAAACATGACAACGAGAAGCGCTATGCCCAGTGATATTCCCGGGGAAGAGTCGGTAGCCCCGGATTTCCTGTGCTTCTTGCACCTATTCTTCTTCAATGGCTCTTCCTCCCCCCGGGATTGCTCATCCTCGTACGAAAAGGGGCCAGGGCCATACGGCATGCTCCCACCACTGATACTGCTCTTGTGGCCGGTAGAGCCCTCGACGCACTTGCTGTAGTCCGTATGCGCAGACCAGGTCTGCTTCCAGGCCTCGAAAGGGTCAGCCCAGGACTCGGCAGTGTAGAAGATGCGGCAGTCGGCAGCCTCGTAGGTGAACTGCAGCGGGGTGCGAGTCTCGACGTCCTTGCGGAGCTTGTCCACCATCTGGACCCAGAGGCCGCCGCCGGCGCGTTTGGTGACGGTCGAAGCATTCGCAGCTCTCCAGAGCACTTCGTCGTCGGGAGTGACCGACCGGAGTTCATAGTCGGAGGAGATGTCAAGTGCTATCCTCGAAATTTCGGCCAGTTCGCTTAGTTCGACGATATGACCTCCCCTGGTTCCGGTAACGGCTTGGATGGGGCCGTTCTCGGGGCGTCCGCCGACGGTGACGGTCTTCACGCCGGCGATGTTCCTCAGCTCCTCGTGCAAGGCGGCGCATGCTGAGTGGCAGCTTGCGTCTGTCAACATGACGACATTGGACGGATCGAAGGCGGTTGGATGTCGGCCTTTATACCCAGTGGCGTACTTTTGAGGGGGGGTTGATTATTAGTTACTGCCAAGCAAGTATGGGTCAAGATGTGGGAGCTTAGACTTACCCCCCAACGCCAGGTGGCCGTGAATCCGTCGTCGTTCACCCTGAAAGGACCCTTGAACTGCTCCCAGCTATCGAAGCTATCGCCCCGGGCAGTCCGAAAGCCCCACCAGTCCCAGAACCGGCGCAGCGGGCCGAGGTCGACCTGTGCGGCAAGCAGGGGCTCGCTGCGGACCTCGCTGACGACGTCTCCGATCTTGTTGTACACATCCGTGGCCCTGTAACGCATTCCGGCGAACGGTTCCATGTCGGGGAAGAGCTGCATGAAGGCTTCGAGGCAGAGGTGGGCGAGTCCGCCGCCGTTCTCGCGGAGGTCGATGACGAGCTTCTGCTTGTTGTGGGCGATGGACTGGTTGAGAAACGAGCGGATCGTGTCTTCGAAGTCGGCCTTCCCGTTCTTCGGCTGGCCGAAGGAAATGATCTTGAGAAACGGCGACGTCCTCGAAGCCGTCGTCTTCCAGGAAGTAACCAGCGACGTTGCTGCCCCTGTTACCGGCAACAGCAATGGGATAGACACCTTTGAAGGGGATGTCTCTACCCTCGACGCGGGCGCTGGGGTGATAGGTGCCATTGGGAATTGTAGGCGCCGGGTCGAGAATATTGGGCGGAATGACTTCGTCTTCTCCCCGCTTCGATTTGCCAGAATGATGCCGCGTGAGCGCTCCAGTACAGAACTTTCTGAAGAAGGACTCTCCATCGACGACGCCACTGAAGTCCTGTCGGATACCTGCGATGTTCTGGAAGGATGTCTTTTTCGAATTGGACCAGACGACGTCGGTCGTAGGGCCGCGGTACATCTCCTGAACCCGGAACCTGCCCATCCCTTTGGTGTCGCCCGTGCTGAACATGGCGTTCATCCGGCCGTCCGAATCTCTGAAAGGCGAGAAGAAGTTGGCCTTGAGGAAATCGTAGGGGTCCATGCCGTTGATCGACTTGATGTCGGAAACGTTGCCGTCACCGTTGGCAAGGGCAGCAACGTCGGTATTGACGTAGAGCTTGGGGAGGGCTTTCCCGTCAGAGGAGATGGAGGCGACGCTGAAATGTCGCACGAAGACGAAGACTCTCAGGATGTCGGGGTTGTAAGTGAGATGGTCGCTGCCGGAGCGGACGGTGATGCTCTGGATCGCCCTCTGGACTTCGTACTCGTTCTGGTACGTACGCGCTTCCAGTCCGGACTTGACCTTGTCCAGCTCGCCGATTATGTCGATGGGGCCGTCCTCCCAGTCGGGTCCGGAGTTCTTCAGCCAGCCGGTCTCTGAATGAAACTGCCATAGCTGCTTGAGCTCCTCGATGAGCGCCAGATTTCCATGGGTGTCGACGGGCACGGAATTCAGGCATTCGAACGCGGCGGTTGCTGAAACCGCGTACCCTGGATGTTTCTTTTGGTGGGACGCGATAATCGCGCAGGGAGCTTGGGATGTCCTGGTTTTTGCAGCGGCGAGCGCCGCCAATGCGAGGATGAGGATGCTCTTCATTGCCGCAAATTCTCTTAGCCTTGGGAGACAAGCTTGTGCGATACGTCAGTCTTACCCTTCTGGCGTACTCTGCGGAACAAGAAAAAGTCGATCTTATTAGGGGGGAGAGCTAGGACTAAATGTCTAAAGAGATTACGGGTCATTCGCAAGTAAAGTTTTCCATTTTCATGTTTTTTTTCTCTTCGCACGATACGATATTGAGGAGGCTGAGTCTTCTGGGAAAGCAACCTGATTAGTTGGAGCAAATCTTATGTACCCGAAACTGCGGTAAAACAGACACCGGTGTGTTGTGATAACCAAAAACGTACACCACTTGCAGATATGTTCGCAAGCCTACCCGGCACCACGATCCACCCACAAACTAATAAACCAAATACGTACAAAAATGAGAATCCCCATCCCCATATTGTATATCCTGAAAGTTTTGATGAGTTTCACGGTGTTTTCTTTGAGAGTACGAAACTGGCTCTCGCACGAGACTGGACGAGAACCAGACTCAAGAGGCGAAAGGCTGCCCCAAGATCCGAAGTAAAGTCATCCCCGCAACCCTGGTCTTCACGGTAAACAGGTCCGTGTCGTTTTCTTAGTATAAGACCAAAAAAGCGTTCCTTGGCCGTTGCGACGATAATCTTCAAGGATTGGCGTATTCCGAAAGAGAAGATATTGAACCTTAAACGGCTTCGGTCCAGGCCGCTCTCAAGACTCAATTCCGTTCCGACCAATCGCCCCACAGGTGCCGAAGTCTCAGATCGACAGGCGCCCCGTTGTTGGAAAAAGCAAACGCTGCTGACCCCTCTTTCTCACCCCCGCAGGGATCCATCGACATCATCACCATCACATTCACAACTCACAACTCAACTCATATCACCAACAACGACACACAGCATCTGAACGTCAATACAGTCCACCGGAACGAAGAACCAGTCGAGCAATACGTCCATCTTCTCAATCGCCATAAACCCGTTCACAACCCGCCAAGATGCCGGGCAAGTGCCACAAGTGCCAGACCGACTTCACTGAGCCGTCGACCTGCGAGCGGTGCGACGTCGAGTACTGCTCCCGCAAGTGCCAGATCAACGACTGGAAGACGCACAAGAAGCGCTGCGCCCGCACCCGCGGCGCCCCCGCGCCCGCCCCCGAGACCGGCTCGACCCGCTACGACCCGGGCGCCGGCAGGCCCTCGCCGCGCAGGGGTCTCGACCAGCCCATCGTCGCGCCCTTCACCCGCCTCGAGGAGGGCACCTACCTCTACGACCGCCCGGAGCAGGACGTCTACCGCATCCTCGTCGACACGTATCGCCTGCGCATGGAGGACAACCTCAAGATCGACGGCACGCGCGAGCCGGACTGCATCTACTCCCCCGGGCAGACCGACGGGCTCCCCGGGTTCCGGCGCTTTTTAGCCGCTGCGGCGACCAAGATGAGGGGCCGGTTGCTGCCGCCCTGGTGGAGCGAGGAGAAGCAGAAGGAGTGCGAGAAGCTCGGCGCCGAGAGCGGGTGGTACAGCCTCAAGTCCAAGATCACCAAGGCCGACGTCATCGAGCACTACGGCGACGACCACTTCCCCATGCAGCTGCGCATGGTGGGCGAGTTTGTCTGGGGGATCGCGCCTGGGGGCATGAACGGCACGCCCATGAGGCAGATGCTGGCCATGAAGGAGTCTGGATCGCTTCCGGGGACTTCCTTCGTCCACATTGATGCCTCTTCCGCCGACGTCAACGCCTCCCGGTAAGTTGTCGGGGTGGAAGCGAGGTGAAATTGGATTTAAGTGGTCTCATTAAAATGGAAAACCTTGCCGTTAATGTGTATTTGGCTGCCATGTTTTGCGTCACAGAACGTAGCTACGATAAAAAAGAGTTGGCTTCATTACAGCGTAAGCTAGTTGCGATATTCGATCAATCCTAACTCAAGTCTCGTGCCGAGTCCTTTCTCGGATCTGCTCCGATATCAAGAGATGACTATTTCACTTGAACCTCCTAAACATGAATACAAACACCCTTCCCCCACAAACGATTCATCAAGCCGCCTTCACTACCGGCAGGATCAAACACGACCCGCGGTCGCCCCCAAAGTGAACTGAGTGGCGCGCCGGCCGCATGACGGTGCCCGTTGCCTGGTTCTCACCAGCTCCGAGGTTCGGCCCGAACCGGGGGAAGCACCCGCCCGCAACGATCAGCCGCACCCTCGACCCGGCGGGGACCCGGTACGCTGTGTCGGACATGTCCATGGCGACCAGGCGCGCGTCACGGCCGGCGTCGATGCGCCGGTACTGCTCTGTGACGTTGGTCGACCGGCCCTTGGGGTCTACGACGCTGAGCCGGACGAAGAGGTCGCAGAATGGGTTGTCCGAGGAGTGGACGACGTCAACCGACGGGCGGCCCATGATGTCGAGCGGCTCTTTCAGGGGCTCTGTCGTGAAGGTGACGACGTCGTGTCTTTCGCTCAGCGAGGTGTCGTCGCGGCTGCCGCCTCCAAAGAGAAGGGGCCCGCCGACGGTCGGCGTTGGATTCGCCGGGTCAAAGGTGAAGCTGGATACGTCCGCCTGGGAGGACTGCTCGCCGTCCAGCTTACCATCAGGGGCAAGGAACAGCTCCTTGTGACTGGTAGCCGGGGGCCACTTGGGCATCTCAAGCCACTCGGGCGAGTCGCCGCCCCTGAAGATCCTCACCGCCGGGATCGGCTCGGCCGTCTTCTTCCGGGCGAGATGCTTCTCGAAGAACCTGTACGTCTCCTTGTGGATGTCCCCGCTGCCGGCGTTCGTGTGGCATCCGGGTGCGATGCGCAGCGCCACGGGACATCCGCGCCTGCTGAGGACATTATACTGCTCCATCGTCTGCTCGAGGAAGACGTCGTGCCACCTCGTGCTCAGAAGCACTGGCACATCGGCCTTTTCCAGCGCCCGGCCGAGCCTCGACCCCATCCACGTGTCGACCGTGATGTCCGGCTGCGCAATGTCGTGGAACACCCAAGGCAGGCTGTCCGCAAAGTGCTTCCTCAGCGCCGGCTCGAGCGGCACCGAGGCCATGAGCGCGTCGAGCCGCGTGGGCTGCGCCATGGCCAGCAGGTGCGCCACCCCGCCGCGGGTCTCCTGGCCCATCATCACGTCGCTCCACATGACGTGCGTCTGCATCCCGTACGCTCCCGTGCCCCAGACCGCCTCGGCGAGGTCGTGCGGCGACACCTCGGCCACGGCGGCAACGTAGTCCTCGGGCAGCGGGTCGTCCGCGAGCAGCGCCCACTGCGTGAAGGCGAGATACGACGCCCCCGCCGTCGCGAAGGTGCCCGTGTACCACGGCTGGTCGCGCATCCACGCGACGACGTTGCGGCCGTCCTCGGCCTCGGTGCGGCCCGCGACGAAGTCTCCGCCCGATCCGAAGGTGCCCCGGCAGCTGACGAAGAGGACCACGTACCCGCGCGCCGCGTAGATGCGGGCGAGCATGACGGAGAAGAAGAAGCTGCGGCCGTAGGGGCCCCGGATGAGGATCGTGCCGAGGGCTTCGTCGCGGCCGACGGGCTGGTAGACGTCGCCGGCGAGGACCACGCCGTCCGGGAGCGGGATCGTGACAGGCTGCGTGGTGTAGCTGCACGTCTCGGCGGGGAGGCCCCAGCCCCATCCCGCGAGGCGGTCGAGCACGGCGAACAGCCAGGAACGCGGCGCCGGAGTTGTCGAGGCCATGGTTCGGTGGATGATGTGTAAGAGGTTTTGACGAGGGAGAATGTGCCCGTTGCGAGGGAGTTGAGATGAGAGTCGTCTTTTCCCGAATTATCCCTGTGGAATTTCGGGGTTTCGTTCGAATCCGCCCCCGCCTCGCGCTTCTTCTCAAGCTAAGCGACGGCGGCCGCCCGGGCACGTAAGACAGCCCGGAATAACTTCAGTCCGGCTTATTCTGAGCCAGATTGGTGGTAAAACGCGGCCTGGTGTGGTGAGATTTCTTTTCGGCTCATTTGCATGTACGCGCGGGTCAGCTGGTGCGGTTGTGAGAATTACCCGGTGCGTTACGCTGAAAAAGTCCCCGAATTTGGGAGCATTGAGTTTGCGATGAATCATCATACTAGGCGAGTTCGCTTTCAGTTAAGATTAGCAAACAGATAAAACTGCAACTCTCGTATTTTCAAAACCCAAAAGCCAAATTCCACGCGTCTCCTTTGCCTCTACCGAGGTGTAAAGTCGTGACTTTCCCCGCAGAGCCACGGAAGCCTATTAACCGGCCGAGTCCGATTCCGAGCCGGCGGCGTGGAATCCGAGAGCCCCGCACAGCCCGGGTGCAATCCGGAAGTTACGGGAGACCGTCGGCTTACGTAAAATGGCAGACGTCACAATGCCGGACATGGCGGAGGAAGATGCGGGGTTGACGAGCTTCATCTGAGAAGCTCAGGGTCGAACTCACTCACAAGTTGAACCCTCGTTGAGTCAGTCAGACACTCCATCTAACCTTGCAGAATTCACGCAACCCCGAAGTGCTTTCCCACAATGTCGAAGCCTGGCCAGTTCCGAGCAAAGTCAGTATCTGGACAGGCAAACCGCACGAGCTACTTCGACTAACATGAGAAACAGCCTCCCAGAGCTCGCTCACATGCTCTTGAAGAACGGCCCTCACAAAACCAGGCCAACCGACCGGCGCGTGCGGGTCTTGCTGAACAACACCTGCATCGTTGACACCATCAAGGCTGTCCACGTCTGGGAGCACGTCGCGTATCCCCAGTACTACCTGCCCACATCCGAGCTCCGGAACTGCAGCTGGAAGGACAAGGAGGACATCCACGCAGAGGGCGGCGGGCCTGCTGCTGCCGTGGTCGAGGTTACCATCCCCGCCCGCGACGGCGTGAAGGAGTTCAAGACTGATCGCGCACTGCGGTTCTCGGATGATGAGAAAATTAGTGGCGCGCTGAAAGGTCTAATCAGGTTGGAATTTGGCAGCATGGGTGAGATTCAAGAGAGGCTACGTGACTTTACGGCGGCAGACTGACGGCAGAGGCAGACCAATGGCTCGAGGAGGAAGTGCCCATCTACGTTCATCCAAAGGACCCCTTCAAGCGCATTGACACACTTCCCTCCACGAGGTCCGTCGAGGTTAAAGTCGCCGGCAAGACGGTCGCTAAGACGAACTACTCTGTCCATCTCCTGGAGACGAACCTGCCAACGCGGTACTACCTGCCCCTGTCGTCAGTCGACCTGTCTGTCCTTCGGAAGAGCGACCTGATCACGAAGTGCCCCTACAAGGGGGACGCTGAGTATTACCACGTCGTGGTCGATGGCGAGGAGCACAAGGACCTCGTTTGGTACTATCGGCTGCCCACGCACGAGAGCGCGGCGATCGCGGGCTTGCTGAGCTTTTACAACGAGAAGGTCGATATCATTCTCGACGGGCAACTTCTGGAGAGGCCAAAGACTTTCTTTTCCTGAGATGCCAGTTGTTTTTGGTCCGAGAAATGCACCGGGACTGTGGGTGCATCGGTATTAATGTTGCATTGCAGCCAATAGCCATGCGGTACATGCTGAGCAGATAAAATTATCACACTCCAGATTTCTATCGATTCTTTATAAGTGAGTTCCTGGACCGGCAAGGGTAACAAACAGCAAGTATGCGGGTGCCATTCTGAGACATATATACCTGCTGGTTCGATCATTGACCTACATGACATGCATTAGGTACTGAGAAACTCCAGGAGCTCTTAATCCTCCTCGAGGTACGGGCTTAATGGTGACCACGCGACAGGTGTTGAGTCTACAAATTGTTCATCAAGCCTGGGAACGCAAAGATCAGCGTACACTTACCTCATAGGAAACAAAGATGTGATCAGGAGGAATACCAGTCAAAGAAATGACAATTTCATAATCTCGCTCACCATCCCCCTCCAACTCCTCACTTCTGGGAAATGGGGTTCAAGGCTGGGGACATTCTTGACCCTGAACAGCAGGCTTATGTGTGGCACGCACATGCATTCTTCCGTCGCCCCGCGCCACGACCTCTCTGCCGCCGACGGACCGAAGGCGTCTTGCCTTGCCTCGTCCCTAGGCACCAGCAAACCTCGGTCGTTCAACTATCTGGAACATACCCGCGCAACCGTGATCTCTTAGGTACTCACTGCCCATATACCGAGAGTGGCGCGTATCTGAACGTGGGGTTCCCGAGGTCGATGTAGCTGCATGGCAACTTGAAGAGTTTGATGCGTGGTGGCGACGGGCAGATCACCCGCGTGGAGAGTCAGCAACCCCCCAGATAGGGCTAAAAGACGATCATCAAGGGCTCAATTGGCAGGTTGGCGATTCTCCAGCGTGCTTTGCTGACAACTCGTGTCAGCCCGTCAGATCTACATCGCGTCTTGGCCAAGACATCATGAGCCGCATCCAGTGCTCGGCAGGGAGAAGCAGGAAGAGGGGTTGAAAACGGGCACTTGGAGGCCCTAAGACGGCTTGCACCGCTGCTTCCAGCAGTAAGATAAGTCGAGCATATGAATTCTTGCTTACACAGTTGACAGTCGAAAAGTGATCTTCAAGCTTAGAAACAAGACATGAATGTTGTTTGGTTGCGATGCTATTTGGTTGCGATCTTGAATCACTCGTTCTGTCCGGTGGCGTGGTGAAAGTGTGCAGCAGGTAATTACAAGTCTAGTTAACTATGGAGAATAAAAGATGGACGAATCTCTGAATTCGATCTTCTCTGCTAGTTATCAAAGTTTCCCATCATCAGAAGAAAAAGTCGACATCATGGACGGCACGGTATATTCTGGAGAGAGCTCTCGGGTGCAGTCTTCGGCGACGGCCAATCATATTTCGTCTACTAAGATCTCTTCCACCGAGTTCTCGTCCAACGGAATGTCGTACAATGACATTTCGTCCGACACAATTTCGTCCTCGGTGTATCCCCCTGATCAGTGCTCGTGCTTCGAGCACTCTCGCACCAGCCTTGGGGAGCGGGACGGCCCGCCCACGCCACCGATACCGCCTTTTCCTCAAATATTATCAGCTCCTTTGACAGAGGCCGGTGACTCTGCGCTGCCCGAGGCACGGCGCGATACCCTTTCAAGCGACATCACAGTCTCCCCAGCCTCCCCAGACTCGCCACCAGCTCAGTGGAAACCCGTCCCCGAGTCCCCAAGAATCCAGGAGATAGAAGCCCCCGACGATGGCGGCGATAACAACATCCCGACACCGAGGACCAATGCCGAATCCGAAGGCGGCAACTTCAAAGAGGCGGTGCAGGAGGATGCGGCCAAGTCGCTGTGGAAGGTATGGTGGCTGGAGCTTGCTTGTCTCCTCCTCAGTGCCCTTCTCTTCGCCGGTAAGTTGGTCGATCTGCATCCGATCTCAATAGAGGCTGACTCCATCAATGCAGCCATCGTCGTAATTCTCCAACAGCTCGACCAGCGGGACCTCCCGAACTGGCCGCTGGGAATCACACTCAACACTCTCCTCGCGTTTCTCACCGCAGCCACCAAGGCATGCTTCATGATCCCAGTCTCCACCGCCATCAGCCAGACGCAATGGGTCTGGTTCAGCCAGGGCAAGCCCAAGCCGCTCTACGACCTCCACCTCTTCGACCAGGCAAGCCGCGGCGCCCTTGGCTCCCTGGTCCTGCTCTGGCGGCTCCGCCTGGTCCGTCACTTCGCGGCCCTCGGGGCGCTCCTGGTGGCCGTCAGCGCGGTGACGTCGCCCGTCACGCAGCTGAGCATCAACTACCCCTCGCGCTCGACGGCCGTCACCGGAGCCCGTGAGGAGGCCTACACGTCCAACATCTACAACCTCAAGGGGGCAAGAGACCTACTGGAGACGTCAACCGGCAAGGCGGTCTCGCTCGCCATGCTGTTGGATTCTTCGGGTTTCGACAGGCCGATGTCGTTCTCCACGGCCGCCACGGGGAGGGAGGCGTTCTGCTCGACGGGGAACTGCACGTTCCCACGGTACCAGTCCGTCGGCGTCTGCATGCAGATGGCGAACGTCTCGTCTTCGCTTCAGGTCGAGGAGGTTAGCTCGGCGGACATGGCGAACCAGAGCGCGACCACGATCATATCGACCGACTTCCCGAGCGCGTGGAGGGCCTCGCTGCCCGGGTTCGAGGTCGTCCACCAGACCAAGATGGGCGTGTTCACGGGCATGCTAAGAGGAAACGAGACGGTCGCCTTTGGTAGCGATGCAAATCTTCAGAAGGCGCGGCTCGCGTCCTTCGTCGTGCTGTACACCACCCCGACCGTCTTCGACGTGGAGCCGAACCCCCGCGGGCTGGGGAAGGTGTACACCACCCGCGAGTTCCGGCACGACGCCGCGGAGGTGTTCTTCCACCTCTGCGTCCAGACGTACGAGACGGAGGTGCGCATGGGCGTGGAGACGACGAGGGTCGTGGATACGCTCACAGAGCCGGTCTCCGGCGACGCTGCAGACGGGCAGCCCTTTCTCGACATGGACTGCGGGCCGCCCCTCGGCGCCGACTCTAGGGAGTGCGTGAAGCGCAGGGCCAGGGCGAACGAGACCCTTGCCTTCAAGCGTGACGCCTCTGATTCCCTGCTTATTGGGTCAAGCGATGCGGGCGTCGTCAGGGCGGACTACCAGGCGATGGAGGACATGGCCTCGACGTTGAAGTGGGCGTTGTCGGGGATAACGTACATCGAGTTCGACGTCCCGCTCTCCTCCAACGCGAGGTTTGCCTCGGACATCGCGACCGAGTTTGGGAGGGGACTTTTCATGGACGTCTTCTTCGGCCCGCAGACGATGATTTACCCCGAGCGGCGCCAGACCTGTCTGACGAACATTTACACAAACATCGCCACCGCATGCTCGGCCACGTATGTTCGTTCCTTACTTCCAGTATTTCCCATACCCGCGTTCTCCTTTTGTGCCAAGGTTTCCCCAAATTCTTACTTCTAGGAAACTTGAGCTGACTTCTCGCGTCCAAACTCCAGCCTCCGACCAGCATGGGAGGGAGACACGCGGTCGCCGGGCAACACCTTCGTCCGAAGCTTCCACGGCGTCAACGGAACGGCCTGGAAGGAGGTGTCGTACGTGGAGATTTCGTGGGGCTGGATATCGATGCTCGCCGTCGAGGTCGTCGTCGCGGCCGTCTTCGTGGGGTTGATGATCGGCAGCCAGATCGGCGACCGGGAGTCCCACAGGGAGAGCTTCGGGTTCCGGGACGCCAAGAACTCGTCGTTGGCTACTCTCGTCGTGCTCGGCAGCGACTGCCAGGCCGCCGCGGGGGGGAGGCTTCGTCCCGTGGGCGAGTTGCAGAGGGTTGCGAAGGGGCTCAAGGTGCGGCTTGAACGGGGTCAGATGGTCGCTGCCGGGGATTCTGAGAGCCGTTTGTAAAGAGAACAAGGTCGGCAGGTTGTGATAGAAAGGCAGTTTGCATCCAGCTGGTATTGTGCGTGTCTTTCTCTTGCTAGCCGAAAACCTGTCTTTGTGAACTTTCGACATTCGATACTGGTTGACTATGCCAGAACCAGCTCTTCCAACTTGGGCATCGCTGCTTTCCAAGCCGACTTGTACACCCTCCCCAATCCCGCTCGACTCGCTTTCCCGTCGGCCTGTCGCTCGATCAGCATGACGTTCAGCAGCGGATACCCCAGACTATCCACCCTCTCCTCGTCGCCCAGGTACTGCGCCTCAGACAGCACCGCAAACTCCCAAAAGCTCCCCTCCGGCGGCTCGGCCGGGTCGTGCAGGATGACGCGCCCCTTCTCCTCCCCGTCGTGCAGGATCTTGCACTCGTGGACCGTCTCCGGCAGGTAGCTGTCGACTCCCTGGTCGGCGGGGAGCCACAGCGTCGTCTTGCGAGGGGTCGGGGCCGGGAGGACGGCGAGGGTGGCCGTTTCGGTTTTGAGGATGAGGAGTTCGCCGTCGATCACTCCTGTTCCAAGACTCACGGACGCGCCGGGGAAGTCTACGGGGGCTTCTTGGGTCGCTAGCTCCGGGGCGAAGTCCGAGGTCTCGTTCTCCATGGCGGTGATGGGAAGGCTGGCTCTGCTGAGTGAGTTACCGGGGCTGCTGCGTCCTGAAGCAACCGCCGGTGATTGTGATGTTGAAGCGGGCATGGGCGATGGTGATGTCGAAGGGAGAGTCGATTGGCCGGTTGACGGGCCGGTTGAGAAACCGTTCGAATGTCGAAGTTGGGGAGCGGACGAAGGTGTCGGTGATGCCGAAAACCGCCGCGAAGATGAGCCGTGGAGTTCAGGTAATAGCCGTGGTGGCTCGGCGGGGAGCTCGTGTGGCGGTAGAATCGCACCAGATGAAAGCTTAGCAGCTCCTGGTGAGGGACTGTGAACGATCGAAGAGCCTGAAGCCTTGCGCAGGCTGTACGCCATCTTGATCCCCCATTCGATTCGCGGAAGCATGCGTGCCTCTGCCTCGTCCTCCCCGGCCTTAACCTGCTTCAGAGCACCAGAGTCGTAGGTAAAGACCCGGTAGGGCTGTTCGTAGCGCACACCTCCTCGACAACCCGATTTCGTTTCCCACCCAGCCCAAGACCAACTGGGAAATTCCGGTCTTCGTTGGAGCCGGACGTTGTTCCCCGTCGCGGGCTGCCACAAGAGGGCGAGGTCCATGAAGTGCTGCGGAAATCCGAACGACATGTTGCTGCTCTGCGGGTCGGGTTCTAGCAAGTTGAGGAGACCGGTGACGGCCGCAACGCCGTCCGACGAAGACGTGAGACGGCGCCTGGTGTACTGGGTGACAAGTCTGGCGTAAGCTGCAAAGTCGGGGGGTACTCTCATTCGGAGGCTACCGTCGGGTGCCGATAAAACGGGGATCGTCGGCGTCGGAGGTGTCTCGGGAAGATAGAGGCGATTGACGAATACGGACGAGGGTTTGTACCCGGCGTCGGCTGTATTCATGCTCTCGAGAAGGGTTGCCCGCCTGCATTGGAAGTACACGTGCTCGCCGCTGAAGATCAGCAGTCTTTTGGAGAGCAGGCCTTCCTGGAAAGCCCAGGCTCTGCTCCGCCAAGGTTCGAGGCTCACCGTCTTGTTCATGGGAATTGTGAAGCCTAGTCCGGGTGTCAGTTGCGCGGACGTGTTCTTCACCGAGCGGTCTGATGTCACGCCGCGCAACCCGGAGTTGACGGTTTTCCCAGCTGGTTTCGAGGGTCAGCTTCTGATCAACTAGGACTCGGATTATGGATAAAGAGTGGGAAGCCTGTAGTTTTGGCACAAGATACTCACTTGCGGCAACAATGGTAACGGCGGCATGCCCGTAGACCATATCCATTTGGCAGATTTGCTCCCGTCTATCCAATTCATCGTCTTGAACAACGCACAAGATGTCAACCCACAGATACCTGACATTCAGACCTCTCGTAACCTCCAAAGCGTCGCGGATCGTCTGGGGAAGCCAGATGCGCCCCTCCGCAAGACCTCCGGGCCGCATCAGAGCATCCACGTTGTCGCTCCTGAGCGTCGTATCATCAACCCCACCGTGGACGTACGAGAGAGCGACGAAATCGAAATTGTAGTCGCCCTTCTCCACGATGCACTCCTTCACGACGTCGATCACCCGAAAGGCCCGATCGGGCTGCCGGAGCCTCGCAGACCACCGCGGCGACTCGCACGCGTTGCGGTGGTGGTTTCGGCAACGGTGCATCCACTCGCGGCAGTGCGAGACGTCGATCCGCTGGCCGAGGGCGTTGCCGTAGCGAAAGACGCCGTCCTGTCCGCAGACGATCTTGCCGATGGTTCGGACGGGGAACCGCGCCAGGCGCGACATCGACACGGTCGGGGACCGCCCGTACCCGTATACGTCGACGTTCAAAAGGCCAAAGTCGGGGTTCTTGTTCCCGGGGCACTGGATTACTATCCAGACGGGGAGCGGGTTGGACTGCGGGGAGGTGGGCACGTAGTTCTCGGTGTTGGGAAGGAGTTTTGAGAGCGCGAAAAGCAAGTTCTGGCGTCCAGAAGCTCGGTCTTCCGGGTCGATTTCCGGTCTCGTCGTCGTTTGATCGCTGTGGCCAAACGGCCATAACCGTTGTTTTTGGCTCCAACCTAAGATGTTGTTAGTTATCTTGACCGTTGATAAAACGACGAATCCTGACGGCCTTTTGAAGGACCAAAGACGTACCCCAATCTCCAAACGACATTCCCGTGAGCGGACCTGGAAGATGGCTAGCTACGGCAGGAGCCTTGAATGGGTCATTTTCCTCGAGGCATAGCGCGCCAAACAAGAGCTTGCAGAACTTGCACGGGTCCTTGTGCAGGAGGACGTGGTCGAGGGTGACGACGAACTCAAATCCGTCGTCGGGCGAGGACTTGGACTGGCCGGTTCGCGGGACGAAGGCGTCGAGGAACTTGGAACACGCCGAGCAAAGATCGTTCTGGACTCTGCCTGTGACCTTGGACACCACCGTCACGTCGAATATGCGGTCGTGGACCTGTCCGAAGATGTCACGGCAAGACGGCCACTTTCTCTTGACGACGGACACGAGGCTGTCGAGGGAGCTCTTGGCCAGCAGGTCATCGTCGCCGACGTGAACTGCGTGCTGCGACTCCTTGGACTTTAGAGTCGAATACATCGCTACTCGTCAGAGATGAGTTGAACCAATATCTTTCGAGAGCTTCGCGTTTTCGGACTCGTGGTAGGCGACAACGCGGGGCTGGTTTATGCTCGGGTCGTCGTCGATCGGCGTGCTTTTCGCGGCATGTGCTTTGCGGAATTCCGCTTTCGTGTCGGTTCGGAAGATGCTGATTCTCGGCGACGAAGGCAGCCTTTTCGCCCATCAGCCGGCTGTTTCCCGAGGTCTTTGGAGGTGTTGGCGAAAGGCTGGGAGGATTTCTGATGTATATGTTTCCTGAACCCCTTCTCCAGCAGCTGAAGTTTCCTGCAGCGTGACGCACCTTGTGTACTATGAAGAATCCAAATTTGAACCTGCAAGGCTCGGCAAGTTGTCCCGCCTCCCAGGGCAGGCGGCATGTTGCCTTGCAAGGAACTCAGCCTCGCAATCTCTCCCAACTGGCGTGATGTCTCTCATGCTGGCCAATGACTGACTGGGGAAGAACACGAAGCCGGGTGCATCTCTTGTCACACCATCCGAATTGGAGCGGGTAATCTCACGTCAGATATTTCTCTCCGTCTGATACAGCAGGCAGGCTGTGTCCTCGGTTGCCTGCATCTCTGGTGTGCCTGCGGTTGGTGGCTGCAAGCCGCAAGTCTTGGCGAGTTCGTAATGGTGGGAGTTGCACCTTGCTGTTCCATAGTCAGTCAGAAAGATTGCCTTGACTTGTGCCGAGTAGTTGGGGGTCGCAACATCCCAAAGCCTTATAGTAATCAAGGCACATCCTTTTGTTTCTGAGCAGGATCTTGACAATATTTTTGAGTCATCCGGGAAGAAGGGAACGGTGGAAATTTACTCTTGTTCGGAAGAGAAAAAAAAAGACTTGAAAACTTTTCACTCCTGCCTTCCACCCAAATCTGGAAACATGGTTAACTTTCCATAGTTAAATAATTTTTCATTTTGTTGTATTTCCCTCTGAAGGCAGTTGGCGGGTGGTCAGCCAGCCAAGTGACTTGCTCACTCGCATAGGACCTGACTCCTTTCCTCACCTCTCTGTCCTTCGAGGAGAGCCTTCGTCTACCGCGAGGTATCATATTTTAGATCTAAATCCGCGAGTTGCTCATTTATCTTCGCTTGCGTGTAATTCGACAATCAGACAAGCCCACGAACAAGATCAACATCACACGCGTTTGGAGTGGCGTACACTGCTTTTGAAACGTTATTGATCGTGAACTACCTAGAGTTGGCGCAGACCTTGCGCTACCGAACCGGGAGCTTCCCCCGCTCCTTTGTGCCTTCCGTTACCCGCCTAGACGTAGACCCGAATGAGACAAGATGTCGTGACCTCGTCGACCACGAGCAACATTGAGCCTCCTCCGCCTCACATCATTCCGGGTTCCATTACAAAATTTGGACTTCCTGGTCGTCCGAGAGCAAAGTTTGAAGAAAAGAAACAAAATAAAAGTCTGAGAGAGAACCTCGGGAGCCCAAGACATGACTAGCTGTCGTGCGGCCTGGTCGTTGCCGAACCAGACGCCGGTTGCCAAGTGCTGCTGGCCGTGGAGCAAGTGTGAGAGGCCTTCGCAACCTAAGGCCCATCCAAGGGAAATTGTATCCGACAAGTGAAATATTACAAAAGTGTTGAAAGTTGAGGTTGTGACGGTCAAGACATCTGTAGATCCTGTTGGTGCTGTGAGCTTCTGGCTTCGAGAGGCTCGAGGGCCGTAGAGAGTTGGTAGTGTGAACTCACATTTATTCAGTCACCGCCGCGTCTACCGGCACGAGCTCTGCGAGCGTGACCGCGGCCGCGACCGCGTCTGTTGTGTGAGTGGCCTCTTCCGGAATCACCGGCGTTGTTGATAATGTCTCCGTTGCCGACGACGTGCTGCGCAGGCGGCGAGGGGCTATCTGTCATGGACTGGGGAGGGGGATGGTCTCCGTTCGGGTGGTGGTGACCTCGGCGCGCCTGCTGACCTCCAGATTGCTGACCTCCGCGCTGCTGCTGGCCTCCACGATGTTGCTGGCCTCCGCGATGATGTTGGCGTCCACGATTCTGCTGGCTTCCACGCTGCTGATGGGCTTCATGCTGCTGATGGGCTTCATGCTGCTGATGGGCTTCATGCTGCTGATGGGCTTCATGCTGCTGCTGACCTCCGCGCTTCTTATGGCGCTTACCTTTGCCGCCTCTGTGATTGCCTCGATGATTCTGCAGACTACCATCAGCAGCAGGGCCGCCGTTACGAATGGAAGTCTGGTGAGAAAGGGCACCGGGAGTGAAGTCGGCAAATCCGGTTTCCTCGAGACGGCAAGCAGCAATGGCGTTGCGAAGGCGATTGGTACACTTTCTCAGCTCCTTAGGACTCTTGAACCAGAAGAGCAACTTGCCAAGCTGTTCGGGAGGACAGGTGTTCAGGATTCGCTTGTCGCGTCTTTCCTTCTGCTTGCGGCTATGCGAAGCGTAGACCAGCTGGTCACACCTGAACAGGCCCAGTGCGTGCTCCATTCTGAGATTGCGAGACAGGCCGGTTCTGTCTATCTGCCACTCATGAATGAATTGGAGAGACATCTCGGGGACGAAATGCTCTCCGAGCGACGGGGTGTGAACAGTGAGCCAGTAGAAGGACTCGATGATGGCGTCGCGTATGAGCTTCTCGTCGTCGTAGCCTCGCGAGAAAATGTAGAAGGCTTCAATGTAGTCGTACATGAGCTCTTGGTGGTAGGGCGTGTCCCAGTTGCGTTCGTCGTACTTGAGAAGCTCCCAGCACATGTGGGTGTAGTCGAGAAGGGAGAGGAACATCTGGCGCATGATAGAAAGCAGCGAGCGATGAATGAAGCGATCAGCCAAGGCGACGACCTCGGCCATCTTGGCAAGCTTGAGCCTGGGTATCTCCAGCGCGGATGTGGACAGAGGCTCTTCCTGCTTTTCCTTGACGACCGCTTTGAAGATGTCGGCCGACACCACCTTGATTCCGAGAAGCTTTATTTCAAAGAACCAACCGTGCGCAATGTTTAGATAAAAGTCAAGTTCATCGGGGTAGACATCGGAGTCGGGGCCGAAAGTGACCTCCCGATCGCGTGTCTCCTTGCAGAAGCCATAGAAGCAGCCTTGAAAGTAATTCGCGCCCTCGGTGACGACGTCGCGGTAGACGATGAACATTTTTCCGCCACAGTGCAGGATGACAAACTCATCATGGTTACTGCCTGGCGTCAGTGCTCAAGACCGAAATTTCAGAGAAACAGCCAACTTACAAGTTTATCACGGGCCCCAGGCCCTTTGCCTTGGATTTTGCGTTCGCAAACGCGGCCATGTTGACCGCGTCGGGTCTGAAGTCCCGAATGTTGCTCATGTCTCTTGAGAGAGAAACGATTGTTGGAGCGAGGGAGAAACGACGTGAGTGAGAATTTCGAGCCAGGTAGATCTCGCCTTGGCGTATCTGGTCGTATTTTGTATCGTGAGAAAAGGAGGATGTGAGTTGAAGCAATTGGGAGGACAAGATAGATGAGACGTCCCCTGGACGAATGAGAGTATTCAGGCCCAACCTGAGTTGAAGCTTGAGGCAGACCTCAGAGGGGATGGGGAGGGGAGAGGGGAGAGATGAGGAGGTGGAGATGGGCAGGGAGACGACAGGTTGCGGTTTTTGCTTTGGGCCAAGGTAAGGCAAGGTGCTTGAGGAAGGAAGACAGACATGGGTTCTTTCTATTTTGCTCCTTCCTTCTTTTTTTGTGCAAAGACTAAACACTGGATGCCAAAAGCACTGCTCCAAAGGCCGAAAGACCACATAGGGACTGGTTATGGGCCTATTTCAGCCCTTTGTTAGGGGCATACAGTAGGTGTGAAGTGGTACACGGCACACTCTCGGCATGGGATGCCCGGAAGCCTCCGGCATGTCAATGAGAAATGGACCCACTTCTCTCCGATCGGTCAGTGCCGATCCGGCCTCCTCGGCCCGTACTGTTCGACTTACAGTGCTTCCTGCCCCAAACACGGCGTAGACTTCCCCGCTTGGGGCGCCAAACAGCGGGAGGCCCCTGCATGTAGTGCAGCAAAAATAAGCGATCGCTCCCGCTATGATTCCCATCTTCATCGTCACCCGTCCTTTCGGCGTTTGCTTGATTTTCAGAAGGCGTTCTGCCCAAGGTACCGAGGTAGACAAGTAACTCCGGATCCGAGAGCTCTTGCCTACCTTGACAAGGTACTCGAGGTTGCAAGGCAGGTATGTTTCTCCTTTCCCGCGATTGGAAATCCGCACCTCCATGCTGACGTTAGTAACTAGGTACGCAGTTGCTGGTATCGCAGTGTCGTGTTCTGGGAAAGATCTTAGCGCTCGGTGGCATATCGATCCTTCCATCGCCGCCCTGCCTTTTTTGACTCATAGCGTTTCCCTTGAGTCACTCGTCAGCAACGTCAACGCTTCATCTTCACTCTGTCTCCGCCGTCGTATTGGCTCTGGCGTCGGTCAGTTCTTCTGGCTGCTCAACATCACAGTTATTTCACGTTCTCACAGTTCTCGTCATGGGAGGTCTGGCCTTCTCCAAGGGCGTCCACGCCCTCCTCACACCTCGAATGCCCATCAACATCCATCGGATCGCCAATGACCGTTGCTCTGCAGCCCTGCGGGAACTGTTCGTCCATGTGGCCACTCCCATCGAGGCACCCGGCAAGACAGATTGCGGCGACATCGACATCTTCGTCTCCACGGAGAGGGCAGGGGCATTCGGACGACTCCCCGTCTTCTCTGCTCCCTCTGAAGCCTACGTAGCCGTCCAGAAGGCCCTCGGTGCAACACAGGCCAAATCCGACAACGTGAAGGCTGGGGCGCACTATGCCATTCCCTGGCCCGTAGAAGACGCCCTGCAAGAAGGCGAGGAGCGGTACATCCAAGTCGACGTCACCTTCTGTGACACGCCCCAGCAACTTCAGTGGAAGCTTTTCAGGCACGCCCACGGCGACCTCTGGAGCATCATTGGGAGTCTTATTCGCCCCTTCGGCCTGACCTTGAGCGAGGGCAGTCTCTACATTCGCGTACCGGAGATTGAGCCGCATAATAAAAACAAGTCCAGGGTCCTTCTTACCAGCGACCCTTATGAAGTCCTTAGCTTCCTGGGTCTGGATGCCAGCGACACCTACTGGCAATCAAGCTTTGCTTCCGTCGACGACATGTTCGACTACATCCTGACCTGCCGGCTGTACAATACCGAAAGCCGAATTGACCGAGTCCCGGATCCGTCAGCATCGCCAGAGCAGAATGCTGCCTTGAATGCCGAAGATAGGAAGCGCACGAAGTCTCGGCTAGTCTACGGCAAGTTCTTCGAGACGTATACCCCAGTGTGTCATGAGGCATCAGTTGAAAGAGTCAAAAACGAGGCCTTCAACCGATTTCCTGGATGTAGATATGACTACTTCAAGCGTCGACGGGAGCATCTGAGGGAGACATCCAGGGACAAGTTCATCAAGAGCTTCAAGGAAGAGCTCCTCCAGCACGATCCCACCCCGGATCACCGTTCTCATGTCGGCTGTCTGCTCCAAGTGCTGAAGCAAATACTCTTTGAAGGGGACGTCACACATGGCATTCCACCACCAGCAAACATCGAGATGGAGGATGGAATCCTAAATGAGGATGTCGTCCGGGATTTCCTCCGCAAGCATCAAAATGACGTTGCAGTTTCTGCTAGGAAGAGGCAGCTTGAGAAGATGCAACAAAATGCCCTGAGGAAAGAGGCCAGGCGGCTGGAGGCCATGGCCACGGCTTCTTAACAAGCCGCATCAAAAAGCGGCTCAGTTCAGGTGCAACTACCTTTGAAGCCCTGACGACTAATCGGATACCCCACGAGACTCTAGGTTCTCTTTTTGTTTTGGTTTTGTCTTCCCTCCTGCCCTCAAAATTTTTCCTCCTCTTCTTCCTTCTTCCCCAGACTACAACCATTGCCCTTTGCGAGCGACACAAGGAGATGTCATCACCATCCTGAGGTCTAAAGGGTCGCATTTCTTTTTGCTTTGCAATAACAAATCACTCAGCTTTTTTTTTTCAGAGACTTCTTCATTTTATCTGCTTTTCCAGACTGCCTTCGAAATTCAGGCCGCCTTCTGGCTGGGAGACCTGAGGTCAGCTTCGCGTCCTCAGACAGATCATCCAGTCGTTGACGCATCCAGGCTGTCTTCTCAGCTTCCCCTTCGAGAGTGTCTGTCTACCTCTGACGACGCGCTTCAGATAGAAGATCCTGGTTTCTGACCTCACTCTGAACGTTGGTATTTTACTCAATCTGTTGCAACCGAGTTACGCTGGCTGCGGCTTTCCCCACAACGTTCTCCTCAGGTCGTCGACAAAATTGCCAGGTTCCCCGTTCACCGACTGCCTCTCTCCTGTCAAGTTCACTTCCTTCTGTCTTCAAGCTTCGTTTCCTTCTGCCGTCAAGCTTGCTTGCCGTCTTCCGTTGAACCACATCCCTTCTTCGCACGAGTTTTTCTCTGCTCTCCTGTCAAGCTTCCTCGGAGGACACCCATCAACGCCGACGAGCAGTCTATTTTTCTTCATCGGTTTTGGCCAAACATTCGGCAGATCCCAGTCGCGGTATCCCGTCAAGCACGAACCGTTGCTTCAGCCTGTCAAGCCTTTTCATTCCAGACACATCTTGAAGCGGTCTTCCAAGCGACTTTCCCAAGCGACTTTCCCAAGCGACCGTATCACTTCTCGTCTTCACTGTCTTCGCGACATCAATATCGCTTGCCTCTGCTTCACCTCAGAGCCGTTCTGCATCTTCACCTTCAGTCAAGAAAAAGAGCCTTCGTTTTCCGCAGCGTACTTCGCATTACAGGAAGCACACGTCGAGCCTTTCTTTTCTGCGTCTTCGCATACCGCCAGCCATCTCTCAGCCTACGCTTCGTCTTGACTCTCGAGCAAAACGGGCTTCCAGTTCTGTATCAGGAGCCACCGCGCAGTCGTCTTCCGTCTAGAATCACCGACACACCTCATCGCCTCTGCTTATGTACTACCTCGACCGATTCTCGAGCAGTCTTTGCCAAAGACCTGACTTTTATTCGATCATCACTCTTCATCGGTAGGTTTTACACTCCTATTGTCTTTGCTGCAGAAGGCTAACCTTTTCCAACAGTGATATACACCGACAATCAATCATGTCTCGCGGCAAGGCCTACGATGCTCAGGACCAGGTACTGTTCCTCATTCATGATCCATTGTATGCTCACACATACTGACCAAACTCAGAACAATAGCACCTCCTCCGACGAAGAGCAGCAGCAGCGCGGCCGCCCTCGCCTCCGCTCCACCGAGATGTTTGCCAACCTTGAGAACCAGACGGGCCAGCCCAGCAACAGATCCGAGTCTTTCGGTCTGTCCGACCTTCCCATTCTGAGCCCCGACCGTTCCCGCCCCCTTTCGCCCGCCCACACCGGGCGCCTGGCTGCCCCCGCCGCGCCCGCCAACCGCTTCCGCTCCCGCACCCACACCGCGGCCACCCCCATGTCCATCCCTGGCGCCGCCGAGCGTCTCCGTGGTATTCCGGTCCGACGCCGCAGCGGCCGTGGCGGCAACGACTCCAGCGACTCGCCCTCTCCCAGCCCTCCTAGGGACCCCTACTTCGACCGGCCTCCCTAGGAGGGTCGCCGTCGTTGGACGGTCTCCGACGGAGTATCTCGCCCCGGCGGATACTCCGTCGAGGAGATGAGCGCGATGGCGGTGCGCCTCTACGAGGGCATCGGCGTCGGACGAGAGTGGACCGTACGTCTTTTTATACCTTTCTGCAAGTAAAAGTTCAACAGCTGACATTGACTTAAAAAGGACCCCGCGGGACGTCTCCGATCCCTGCCTTACGGCACCCGTCTCCCCCCTCCCCCTCCCCTCGACGAGGAGATCATGGCCCGCGCCCGCACGGCCGGTCAGGTCGTGCCGCCCTACCCCATGCGCCCTCTCTCCCCCTCCCGCCACCCCGTCTTCGGCCCGCAGACGTAC
This sequence comes from Colletotrichum sojae, assembly GCA_014235955.1. Classification (NCBI taxonomy): domain Eukaryota; kingdom Fungi; phylum Ascomycota; class Sordariomycetes; order Glomerellales; family Glomerellaceae; genus Colletotrichum; species Colletotrichum sojae. Next base: position 63,457 of record WIGN01000158.1, on the reverse strand, counting down.
GCCGAGTACATGGCGCAAGTTGAGGAGGACAACGCCTGGTACGACGTCTGGCGCTAGGTGCAAGGTGCACCGACAAGGTCAAGAGCGAGAGAAGAGACCAAAGTGGAAGGAGCCCGAAGCACGGAGGCAGAGGTGGCAGGAGGCCCCTCTGCCTCACACAGTCAGATAGCAGCAGCCCCGGCTGCTTTATAGCAGCAATGGAGGAAGTTTTGGGCCGCGCATTATCTTGTGCCTCGTTCCTTGTGTGTGATATGTATGAAAAGGCAGTCAGGCTCGGGTGCAGTCACACCTGCCTCAAGCAAAGCTGTGGTGGGCCACGTCGTTGAATTCAGCGGGCCTTTCCATTGCTCCAGATCGCCGCGCTCCAAGTCTTGAGTGATGGCAGTGGTGGTGATCGAGAAGGCACGGCGACATATCTCTGCTCCCGGTACCTACATGTGAACCATGTCACATAGGCTTTCGAGCCCAGGCGTATGGCGAACTGGTAGTGCTAGATACCTACGGCAGAAGCTCTCTACTGCAGGCAAACCCCCGTCTCAAGGATCCGAGTGCGTCACTTTATGGACTTGCCTGTAGATAGGCGTACAGGTGACGGTAGCAGCCGGAGACGCAGTGGTCTTTTGCCGCTGGCGAGCACATGGACGCATCGGCTGGTCTTTCATCCCCCCGGAACGGAAGGTAGGTAGGTAGGTGTAAATACTCTGCTAACCCGTTATGTTGTCGTACCTTGAACCATCGCCTGGCAGCGAGGAAGGCAGAGGAAAAGACCCGCAGCAATCGTACAAGAAGTGGACGACGTTTGCGAGTCTCCCAAATTTCCTTGGAATCGGTTCTCAGAATTGAAAAGGCACGACTGCCTACCCCATCACCTCTGCAGGCGATCTTCTTAGATTCCACGGAGGGGAGGAATAATATCACAGGGCAGGACGGCAGCGACGCCGGACGACGGAAGCTGCTCTGCGTTGCGTTAGGTACCTTTTTTTGCAACGCAGATCGACTTTGGGAACCGCACCGGGACTTTGGGCTTTCATCCAGCTCAGTACAATCTTTCACCCAAGAGAATGATAGGGGGAGAAATCTATCGCGGTTGATGGGACTGCTTGATCGCGAACCTTCACCAGTTAAGTAGACGTCGAGGCCTAGGTGACCACTGACAAGTGCAGCATCCGAGGCTGCCATCGAGTTGGATAAACTCCCAGTCGCGGTGCAACGGCATTCGTAAAGTTACAGACATCTAGAGCCTCAATCCGCTTTCCATTTCTGCACGTCGAATCACATGAACCAGATCCTGCCTCGTCTCGGGGCGGCTAGGCAGACTTTGAGCCTCATTCTCTGAGGTCCCAGCTACGCACCAGAATACCACCCTGACACAGCTCAATAGCCGACTAACATCGGGCAGAAACACTACGGACATCAAAACCCAGCCATGACATTGAAGCCTCTACGAAAGAGGTGCACCGTAAAAGGTACACCACACCGAAATGCTGCAGCCGCCTTCTCACATAAGCCGCCCTGACGATATCTCTCATCACGGCACCGACCTCCAGGTCCATGGGTTTCAGCAAGCCACAAGGCTTATTGAGCCTGATGGCTGGCTTACTGTGTCAGCGCCTCACACCAGCTCCGATTTGCACGTCAGGCTGGCTGCCCCGTGTCCAAGCGTCTCGCCGGATGTGCTTCCAATGACTACATCGGGCAGTTCTAGGATTGGTATTTGGGCGCATGCCGGTAGGGCGGTACCGGCATGTGGTGTCTCAAACAGGAGGCAGACTGCGCGGCGGACTGTCTACCGATCTGCAGTCAACGCCCTTGAAAACCAAGACTCTACCGTCCCTGAGCGGAGGCGGCTCTTAGGCACTTGGAGGGAGATTCAACCCCACGAGGAGGCAAGACAACCTCCTCCATCGTCAACGACAGGGAGAGCGCTCCAAAATAGGGCCCTCTGCGGCGGGCCCCGTTCATTAACCAAAGTCGTTTGCCCGGCTAGCTCAATCGGTAGAGCGTGAGACTCTTAATCTCAAGGTTGTGGGTTCGACCCGTAAGCGATTATCTGATCATCTCGAGGCACGATCTTGTCCACTAACACCATTCCAGCCACGTCGGGCTCAATTCCCGTCAGCGATTGACTTCAATTTTTGCCTTATTTTTCTAATCGTTGTTCGTGTGCCCCGCCGGGAATGAAGGACTGGAACTTGTGGGTCGTCGCGCTGGGTGATATGCTCTTGGGCGACGGAGCCGAGGCACGGATAGGAAGGTGGAGGAAGGCATGCTCGGGCCGGCTGGTGAAATCATCAGATACGGATAATACAATGACCATTGGAAAGCAGGGGTTGATAGATACACTAATACGTACGACAGGATAACAGCTCTCATCTCGTCAGAATTGGCAATGTCGCATCCCCGGTGTGGTTGCCGGCCGAGAGGTGATGTGCTGCTGCGCTGCGCTGCACAAGGGTTTTTATCCGTAATGTGAGATCAGATCATGTACTCCGTACCTAGTGCAGCACATCCCCTGGAGGGAGTAATGCGAGATGCCCACTCGGTCTGGTATCAAAATCCCCAACAAGTTTCTGAAAGTCGACGCGCTAAGGGGGAAAGGTGCAGAAAGGTGCCCTTGCAAGCCAGCCAGGGGTGCATTTGAGTTATTGCTTTTCATTCTGTGCACCATTCAGATCACTAGCGGTGAGACAGCAAGATCCGATATTGGGCTGGCGGCCTGGCCAGGCCAGGGCTACGAAGGCATGGCATGGCGCTTGGCGATATGAAGGCACCCGGACATGCCTCGTTGGCGGTTGCAGCCGGTGAGTCTTGTCGGTTGGGCTCTGCTGTCGACTGTCATCAAAGGAACTGACCAGAAGCCCACCGGGCAACAGCAGTTGAATGCCAAACAGAGAGGTGTGTCGTCTCCACCGAGCAGCCGACCTGACAGTGCTGAACAGTTCGGATTGATTGACAGCCTCAAGCGCTTCGCAGCCCTCAAGGTTGGATAGTGACAGGCCAGTACCTTGCATGTCGACATGGATGGCGGTGCTGATGGCCAGGGATCCACGGCACGTTCTCCCCGTCCCGTCGTTGGGGACCGGACTCTAGCCTCAACCTAGCAGGCAGGACGTCGTCGTCGTCACAGGTCAAGGCTTCCTCGTGTCGCCGGCGGATGCAGCAAGAGGCAGGTGTTGCGTCCGAAGTCGATGACCTCAAGATAAATGGTTGCGGAAACAGGCAGAAGTCGGGCTGTGCTGAGAGAATTTAGCAAACTGGAAGAACCGTACATAGGATTCGGGTCAGAGGGCACAGCTGAGCGGGCACTGGCGTTGTACCGTGCATGCTGCGCGTCCAGGGGGGGTAAGCCCTCCGAGACCCAGACATGGGGGATGGGAGGTCCCCAAACTGGGGTACTCCGCTGAGACGCGTGCCCATCTCCATTCCCATGGAATCCCATCCTCATATCTCACTCGTTCGCGTTCGTCGTCCCGCAACCACTACTGAGCCGCAGGCCTCTGAGTCAAGGCTACCTTAGGCAGGAGCCTCATGACCATGGACGTCGAAGGGCATGCTTCGTGCAATCTCCAATAGCATTCTGCGCGATACAGCAGCGAGATGCGGTCCAAGGCCAGTCCAGGTCCAAGGACCAGGCAGCAGAGCCTCTTGGTGTATCTGGTGCGCGGCCGTCAGTGGCCCGTCATGATCTCGATGGGACCTCACTCACGATAGCACGCTAAAGGGTCCAAGGGTTCCATTGATGACCGCTAGCTTCCGGGGTACGGAACCCAGCGTTGGCATCTCGTATGGGTCGAGGCAACCCGGTGGCCGGTGAGCATCCCAACTCGTCACTCGTGTGCCTGGCGAATGGTGCTCCGGAGTTGCCGTCGCGGAAGACCGTAGAGGGAGGATGCGACCAAGCAACTTCTGACGCGACGCCGACATAGCTTAAAGGTCCGCGAGCCCCGTTCTCTCGACTTGATGCCAAGATCGCGCTCGCAACCACGGTCCAACTCCAACCAGACTTCCCAAACAGCTTCCCCGCGCACTCCTGCGAGAAAAAGCACGACCCGTTTTGCGACGTGGTCGTTGGTGTCAGTGTCACCATCGCTTGGTATCGGCACTGACTTGCGACGGCGTCCCGGCCCCGGTCGACACAGAGGTACGGACGGCAGCTAGTTTGACAAACAAACGACCTAACCCGGCGGGGGTCGTGTATCCAGCGTCCCATTCCATTCCACTCGTTTGCGACATTCGACACCTTGATGGATAGATATCTGAGTCAGAGCAGAGACCTTAACAGTTGATCCAAATATTTCCCGTCGAGCTTGTCGCACGCAAGCCAACGTCCGTTGTCGCCCTGTCTTTGCGATCAGCATCCAAACTGTACCAGGTCAAGCAGACCACGGACGGCATCGACGAACCAATCATCCGGACGCAAGGTGCCCCGAAAAGAACATCGGCAGCCGCAATCTCTCACTTGATTGCTCGTGGAGATCCAGTCGGAATCCCCAGCCAAGCTGAGTGGACGACACAGACACAGGACGTGACGAGGTACACGCACGGCACATAGCTGGACGGCCAGGGCGTGAAGGCGGGTCGGGTAACACGACTTTCTTCCCTCGGGGGCTCCTTCTCTTGTTCTCTCGCCATTTCTTCTCTTGCAATCTCTGCCCAGGCCTAACGAAGAAGCAATATCAGCAGGGTCACTCGTCTGGTTTTCGTGGCGACACGAAGCCAACAACGCACGCATCTCTCTACGTGGCGGCTCGACGTTGTCTCTCCGCGTGGCATCGGACCAGGGTACGCTTCGGCTTTCTCGTTGGAGTCGGAATCCCTCAGCTGTCTGAGTCCAGAGAGGCACCCCGCGCGCAGCTTCCGTTTCGACGAGAGGCAGGACGACACGAGGGAGTGGCGGACACAAGAAGCGGACAAGAGTGCTTGCTTGCAGAATCGGAAGACACGCCCTAGCCATCCCTGGCATCCCATCTCGTCTCATCTCAGCGGCGACGTATTCCACTCTATCAATCACGGCCGTGAGCCGTCCCGCGTCACACAGCGACGATTCCGATTCGGTCAAGACCGCAGCTGCATCGACCAGCTACCAGCAGCCAGCGGCCAGCGGCCAGCAGGACTCTAGGAGCATCAGCAACCGCAGCAACGAACAACATACCGTACGCGGAAGTACAGGCATTGATTGCCTCGAGTGTATCCGTACGGGTAGAAGAAGCACGACGCAGGGCGAGCCCACTGGTAGAAAATCGACCTGAAACAGGACGGTTAAGGGATTGAAGTCGCAGGAGTGTAAACCTCTTCGGGTTGCATTTTTCAAGCCGAGCTCAGGGCTTCGAGACTCAAGTCAAGACGATTGCATTTCTTGGGCTGCAAAAAGCTTTGGGATTCTAGGGAGAAGGAAAGAGATTTCCCTTCTGGTTCTTCCTGCCTTACCTGTCCCTCCTCCTCCCTCCTCCTCCCTCCTACCTTCCTTCCCTCGAGGTAAGGTACCGACGTACCGTACCGTACCTATCTGCCTCCCGATCTCAACTTTTGGTTCCTGCCTGCGTCCTCCCTTCGGGTCCAATTCTTGGCACCTGCTGCAGCTCCGGTAACCATCACCCACCTAACGGTCCCGTACCTTGCGTACTGGCGTACCTGAACACCCAACTTCAGGTACCTATCTACCTCCAGGGTCAGCACCTCCTGCCGCATCATACCTTCGCCCTAGGTTCTCGCCTCCGCCTTATCCGGTACCAGAAACGGCAACTGCACTCTCAACGTGGACGACCTACCTAGACCGCGAACTCCTGCCTCCCTCCTGCAAGAGCCCTCCCCTGCAGCTGCCGCTTCTGAGACGTGCAGCCCGCGCCTGAGCCGGCCAAGGTACTTGTACCCGGAGCAGCAACTGGCATTGGTTTACGTTCCCTCCGCTCGGGCTTCGCCTTTGCATTGGTTTGATCAGGGTATCGGTACCCAGACCAGATAGACAGGGCAAGGCAGGCACTCAACAGAACCACCTTCCTCCTAGTATTCCATTGCATTCGGTACCTACACTACGGAGTACCTTCCATCCTAACCTTTGTGCGTTTGGAGTATCCTCTCCGTCGATCAACTGGCGGCCCTTCCCGTCCAGGTATTCTTTCAGGTTCCTTGCACAGACCGAAGCTGAAAGGTGGCAGGTCGTCCCGTCCGTATCATTGACTGGCAGGGACGCAGTGCCCAGCCAGAGCTGGATACCTTAGCCACTAGGCACTCAACCTGAAGCACATCTTCGGGGCCCTTCGTGGCATCGTACCAATACCTCGTAGGTGTCACTCCCTTTCGTGACTTGCCTCTCTGGCTGTCTATACCTGGTACACTCCTGGCTTACAGGTACAAAGGAGTCGGTATACCTGGACCTTGTTCTGCATCGTCTGGACTTTCTTTACTTTCTTCCGTCTTTGCTGGAAGCTCATTGCTGCCCGCTCAGGCCCGCCCGTTCGACACGCCTCCACTACCTACGCTGTTTGGATCTGCTCGTGCCTGCTTTCGGCTGCAGACTCAGACTGCAGAAGAGCTCCAGGGAAGGAAACGAAACATCGACCGAGACGTTTGGCAGGCAGCTTCCCGCCGTCTACGTCCCACTTCCGTCTTTCTTGCTTCCGTCAGAGGACAGGTCGTTTCTCTCGTCTTTCATTGCTGAGGCAGACGTTGTCGGAATTTCCGTCTACACCCCTTCCAATACTTCGCCGTTCACCCGTCCCAATCTTCCCAGCTTCACGTCCTCTTGGCCATCAGTCGGTATATCTGCCCTCTCGTTTTGGTCTCCGCTGCGAATATCTAGCTGTACACAACCCGTCTCGTCCCGTCCTTCATTTCCATCTTCAGTAAACTCGGCCGGCTCGGAGACTTCAACCCGCTGCCATTCAACAACCTACCGCCGCAATGGCGCCCCTCGAAGAGTTCCTAGAGAGCCTTCACTACGTCTACCCGGCTTTTACTTTCACCTACTTCGTCGTTACTTCTGCCATCGCTGTCTGTACTCTTCAGACTCTCAAGGCATCCACGAATCCCGGAAAAGAAAACATACCCCGTTCTTGGATCGTCAACCTCTTCGTCTCCTTCGTCCTGACTTACGTGGCCCAGCTCTCCATCATCGCCATCCAGTCCATCATCCGCCAAGAATGGATTGGTCAGGAACACGAGGTTATTGGATTGCTGTCTTGCGTTCTTGTCTTCGGTACCCAGTTGGCTTTTCTTTCTGATACTGAACACCCCGTATGGACCCCCTACTGGGGCTCCTGGGTCATCTCCCTTGCGCTTGAACCTGTCATCGCCGTTCCCGATCTGATTCTGAGGCACTCGATCACGTTCGAATACTGCCGTATCGGTCACCTTGTCTTTGCCGGCCTGAGATACTACCTGCTGCTTACCATCGTGTCCATCTACGTCGTTCAGCGCATCCGGGCCAGCCAGGAGGAGGCCTCGGACGAAGAGCGGCAATCTCTTCTCGCCCAGGATGACCCGAAATCGAGACTCAATAGCTCTGGAAGCGGCAGCCAAAGCTCGAGCTCCGGTTACGGATCGACTAGCCAGCCCGAGTCGTACTGGGAAGAGCGTCAGCGCAAGGCCCAAGAAGAGATGGAGAAGCGCCTCCAGGAAGAAGGCAACTGGCTCACGTATATCAAAGGTTTTACGGTAAGCTTCCCTACCCAGACGTTGCTTTTTCCTCGTGCTCATATCGAGAAACACATGGGCTGACTTGTGGCTCAGATCCTCTTCCCTTACTTCTGGCCGGTCGGACAGAGGACCCTCCAGGTCCGCCTCGTTCTTGTCGGTCTCTGCCTGCTGGCTGGCAATGCCTTGAACCTGCTCATTCCACGCCAATTCGGTATCATTGTCGACGAGCTCAAAGACAAAGACTTCAGCGGCGCCTGGATGGGTGTCGTCATCTATGGCCTGCTGAGAATTGCCGCATCTGATGCCGGTATCGAGTTTTTGCGAGAATGGCTCTACCTTCCGCTGGAGGTTTATGCTGATGGCGCCTTGAGCACGGCTGCTTACCGTCACATTCTCAACTTGTCGGCCGACTTCCACGACTCCAAGAGCACTTCTGACATCAGCTTGGCAATGTATGGCGGTTCGAGCATTTCCGACCTTCTCGAGTCCATCTGTTTCCAAGCCCTTCCGATGCTGATTGACCTGGTTGTTGCCGTGGTCTATCTGTCCGTCATTCTAGGGCCGTACGAGGGCTTCATCACCATCACAACGAGTACTCTGTTCCTCTTCATCGCCACGAAGATGATCGCCGTCATGAAGGAGCGTCGGCGAGCCCACGTGAATGCCCAGTACGCCGAGCACTACGTGCGCCAGACCGGAATTTCAGGATGGCACACCGTTGCGTCCTTCAACCAGACGACCTATGAAGACGTGCGCTACTCGAACGCCATCCACACTCGCATTAACTGGACGAAGCGTGTCCGTCTTGGCTGGTTCACCGCGCAAGCCTTCCAGTCTCTGGTCTTGTTGTGCGGCCTTCTTGCTGGAGCTGTCCTGGCCGTCTACCGAATCAAGAACAGCAAGGCCACGCCTGGTGATCTCACGATGCTCTTGATGTACTGGGCGCAGCTGACCGCACCGCTTCGGTTCATGGCAAGCCTCGGAAAGAAGATTGGCAGCGATTTGATCGATGCCGAGAGATTGTTGGACATCATGAAGAAGGAACCGACCATCGTTAACAAGAAGGGAGCCCGTCCCTTGAAGCTCGTCGGAGGCAACGTTGACTTCAACAAAGTCAGCTTCAGTTACGACAAAAAGAAGAAAATCATCAACAGCATCAGCCTCTCGGTACCCGGGGGGCAGACCGTCGCTTTTGTAGGTGCTACTGGCGCCGGCAAGTCAACTATGTTGAAGCTCCTCAACCGTTTCTACGACGCAACTGAAGGGACCATTCTCATCGACGGCCAGGATGTTCGTGATGTTGACCTTCACAGTTTGCGAGACCGGATCGGCCTGGTTCCTCAGAACCCGATTCTCTTTGACGACACTATCATGAGCAACATTCGCTACGCAAGAATCACGGCCTCGGATGACGAAGTCTTCGATGCGTGCAGGGCGGCCTGCATCCACGATAAGATCATGACTTTCACCGACGGCTACAGTACCCGGGTTGGCGAACGCGGAATGTGAGTGCACCTGGTTTTCCAACGAGCATTCTCGATTACTGACTTGTTCCAGTAAACTCTCCGGTGGCGAGCTTCAACGTGTGGCGATTGCTCGTGCCATCCTCAAGCAGCCCGAGATTGTCCTCCTTGATGAGGCTACCAGTTCCGTTGACACGGATACGGAGCAGAAGATCCAGCAATCCTTCATGCAGCTCTGCAAGGGACGGACAACCTTCATTGTGGCGTAAGCTTGCCATTCTCATACTGTTCTGTTAATGTGTGTACTGATTTGGTGTAGTCACCGACTTTCTACGATCATGAATGCCGATCGGATCGTTGTTATCGAGGACGGCGAAGTAGTTGAGCAGGGAAATCACGCCGACCTGGTGACCGCTAAGGGCAGATATGCCGACTTGTGGTCGAAGCAGACTTTCCTCAAGCCCAAGGACGACGACCCTACCACCGGTGATACCCAACAGGGTACCACCAATACCGATGCTCCCCAGCAGAACGGCACCGCAACCGACGGCGCGCCCGCATCTCAGACGGATCAAAGCACCCAGGCGACATCGAGCAAGACAGGGAAGGGTACTCAGGCTGAAACCCCTGGTCACAAGAGAGAGGTAGAGTCGGCCGAAGATTCATCTTTGGCAGATTCTAACCACTGATTGTGCAGGGATCCAAGCTGAACCCAGTTGCGCCCGAGTTCACGCCGAAAACCGCAAGCCACGCAGCAGCAACTCCCATTCGCATCACTGCACGACCGGTTCTGAACTGGGCCAGCCCTGCTTCCTCCTCTGATGACTTGGGTCCGAACACTCAGTCGCGGCTTGACGCGGCTGACGATTCGGATGGCGAGAGCGCCGACACTGTCATCAAGGTCGAACTACCCAAGTTCAGGTACCCTCTCAAACTCGTTCGTCGATTTGATTCCAAGAGCGAGTCCACTGAAAATCAGACGGAAGATTGCCAAACCTCTGATGATCGTGGCTGTGGAATTGAGGGGGAGTCTAATCTTGTGAGTCAGCAAACGGCAGCGGACGAAGCAGAGGCTGATCCTTTCAAGGAGATCCGACGGGCATCCGCCCCTGCATCTCATTCGAAGGCCATCTCTCCAATGCAAAAGCCTGCAGGTTCTCCCGTTACGATTGTCGAAGTCGCTTCGCCGAGCAAGCCGGTACCCGAAGTTCCCGTTTCCAACATACCTGCTGCTCCTCGTTCGGCGGTCTCAAAGTCTCCCCTCAAGGAAAACCGGCCGCGAGCTCCCACGCCTTCCTCCGTCCCTGCAAAGCAACAGCCGCCCCAGTCTCGCCATAATCGAGGACGGTCTAACCGTGGAAGAGGTCGCTCTCGTGGCCGCCAAAACCAACCTCCGCGAGCTTCGGGTGCCCAGGCCCCGCCCAATACCCCCCATGGCTGACGAAAATTTTCTTATGTTCATTCGCACCAACTCATTGCTTCGTTTTCGGGCCACAAGTCCGTGTACTATCAACCTGTCAGCTGGCTCCCAGCTCGCTGAGAGCTCTGTGGAGTAATGTGGTATCATTTAGACACAAAGCCAGCGCAAGCGGGCACATGAAAAGACTGTGGCAGGGTGTGTTTGTTTTGTGTGGCTGTAATGAATTGACGGCCAAACATGTCATCAAAAGCAAGCAAGAGATCGGCGATGGAAGTTTCCTTTTACTCAACTTGGGCGGCAAAAGAAAAAGAGAGTTTACCCAGTTTAGACTAGATTTGGTGTGCTCGTAGTGGTTATCGGAGCACTGATCAGAAACCCTTAAGAATAACAGTTGCGTTTTCTTTTTTAATCGGTCCCAGCCTTAAAAGGTTGTTTTCGTGCGCGTTGCAAGTGATGAGGCCGTAAAAGGTCTTCTATTCATGCATCGGTATCTCATGTATTTCGACGTCATAATGTTCTATTGAGCCACCAGGCTGGCTCGTCGTCGCCGCTCTCCATCAACGGCCTGTCCTTCCGGTTACGATATTGCATTTCGCAAGTCTGGGGTCGATCTAAGAGGAGCCTCCACGGCCAGCACCGGCACCACCACCGGGCGCGCCAGGAGCGCCGGGAGCGCCACCACCGCCCATCATGTTTCGTGCCCTAGTGCATTGTCAGTTTTGCTGCCGGCAAACATCAGAGATAGAAAGGGTTGGCAACTTACATGTCGGCAATGTTGGGGTCGGACATGAGGGAATTGAGGTCGGGCATGCCGCCGCCGCTGCCGAAGCGGTCGGCCATCTCGCGCAGGCGCGGGTTGCTCATGAGGTTGCCCATCAGCTCGGGGTTGCTCATCAGGTTCTGGGCCATGCTGGCGAACATGGGGTTGTTCATGATCTGGCTGAAGTCGGGCATGCCTCCGGCACCGCCCGCGCCGCCCGCGCCGCCGCCGCCGAGCATGCTGGCCAGGCTGCTCAGGTCGGGCATGCCACCGGCTCCGCCGGCACCGCCGGCGCCGGGGGAGGCGCGGGGGAGGTCGACCTCGTCGCGCTGCATCTCCTCGACGCGGCGCTTGGCGGTCTCGTAGCCCTTCTTCATGGCCTCGGAGCCGCCGTTGCCCTCGTGCTCGATGCCCTTGCCGTAGGCCTCCATGGCGCCCTTTGCGTCGCCGAGGGCGAAGCGAGCGAGGCCGAGGCGGGACCAGGCCTTTGTGTAGGCCGGGTCGACTGCGACGGCGGCCTCGGCGTCGGCGCGGGCGGACTCGTGGTCGCGGGCGGCGGAGTGGGCGGCCGCGCGGTTCGAGAGGAAGACTGCGTTTCCGGGGTTCAGGGCCAGGGCCTGGGTGTAGAGGGCTATGGCGGAGGGGTAGTCCTTGGAGGCCATGGCGGCGTTGCCCTTGGACTTGAGGGCCTCTGCTTCCTTCTTTTCTTCCTCGGTGGGGAGCTTGCCGGCGGCGGCGGCAGCAGGTGTCGACGTGCTAGAAGAAGCGGCGGCGGCGGCAGGAGCAGCGTTCTGCTCCTTGGCCGTCTTGAGGGACTCGTAGACGGCGTAGATCTGGAAGAGGTTCTGGGTGCCGACGGCGTCGGAAAGCTGGGCCTTGTCCGAGGGGTCGACCCTGAACGAGTCGGCGATGCACTGGATGGCGACGTCGATGGAGTCCTTGTCGTCGGCGGGGAGGGTGCCGTCCGAGACGGACGAGGAGAGGAACTCGCAGATGGCGACGGCCAGGCGCTGTTTCGTGGTTGACGCCTGCGGAAGGTGAGGGGCAAATGGGTTAGCACATTTGGGTCTCTTGGGATGGGTCATGGTCGTCTTTGTTCCCTGCGCGCGCAGGCGAACGACGACAGACAGACAGACAGAGAGAGAGAGAGTAACTTACCATTTTTATTGAAGCTATACCGGTGAAGAAGACGGTATCTTAGGGAAAGGGGGGGTATCAAAAAAGGAGGTGTTGTAGAGAGAGAAGCGGGTACGACTAGGCGGAGTAGTCGATGTTTGTAGGGTGTTTTTTTCCTTAGGTAGCCTTGACCCCTCGGTGACGATCCCAGGTTGCGGCTGTCCACGTCTCTGCTGGCTTTTACGCGCGCTGTTTGGCTGGAAGGTTCCAGCGGTCGCTGGATGTGGGGGTCGGGGTCGCGGGCGGTTGGGTTACCCCGCCGCCAGGTGCGTTTATGCGCTTATGCCAGCCAACCCCAGACACCTATGGTACTTACTGACTTGCGCGTAAGGCGTGTGACACTCTTGCATAGTGCTACGAACGATGTGAACGTTTGAGGAGAGAAGGTCATTGAGAATATCAGTTGGGTAAAACGCTAATTAATAGCCGCTAGAATTGACTCTTGGAGGCATCCGCTATGCTAACCTAGCGATCACGTCGTCTTACACACCGAAAAAAAGAAAAGGTATCCATCCCTTCCTGGCTCATATCCGTTCCCACCAACGCCGGCAATATGCTGTGAATGTACTGTAGTAATAGTAACAATGGCGTGACGGCCATGTTCCGCCCTACGAAGAGGCGTTGCCCCGCCGCCGGTCGATGTTCCTGATCCGCCGCATGGGCTTGTTCTGCGCCATGCGGTACTTGGTGTACAACTTGAAGGCGTCGCGGAGGACGATGTATAAGCAGCCGCCGACGAGGTTGCGGCCCCACTGGTCTTGCAGCAGGCCCGTCTTGAGCCTGAACCGGCCGAAGCCGCCGGGGGCGGTGGTGAGGTGCTTCGGCAGCGCGAGGCGGATCAGCTCGCCCATGCCGGCGGAGATCATGGGCAGCAGCAGCGTGCTCGCCAGGGCGTTGGTCAAGTCTCGCAGGCTGGCCTGGAGTCCGCGCTGGCGGGGCGCGGGCGCGACCTGGGCCGGTTGTTGCACGGCCGGTTGTTGCTCGACCAGTTGCTGCCAAGCTCCTTGTTGCGCGGCCGGTTGCTGCGCGGCCGGCTGCCAATCGTCGCCCTGCAGCGGTTGTTCCCCAGCCTCGCCCTGAGCACGCGCGGCTCGTCTGCCACGGCGCCTTTCCTGGTGGCGCTCGTGACGCTCCTGGCGGTCCTGGCGCTCCTGACGCTCCTGGAGTCGAGCGGCTTGCTGGGCCGCTTCTGCGTCCGTCTCGTCAATCAAGGCCTGCATACGCGCGAGGGCGACGGCTTGCTCCTCATCTATCCTGTCTATCTCCTCCTCCTCAACTGCCACCTCGAACTCGACCTCGACATCGGGGATGTCGAGCATGTCTATGGCAGCGTCCAACAGGCCGCCGACGAATCCGACGTTTCTATTCTGGTCGTTGGCGTCGCCCTGCGGTCTGTCACGGCGCGCCTGGTTGCGGTCACGGCGGTTCGCAGCAGGCGGTTCCGGCTCGGGAAGGCCGGCGATCTTGCGGTCCCACTTTCGCAAGTAGGGGCAGGCGAACTCGTGCCACAGGTTGTTGTAGGCTGCTCTAATGTAGGGGAACGCTGCGGCGGCGAGCTGTGGGGAAGGCGGCCAGGAGAAGAAGTTGTCGTTGCGGGCCATGTGAAAGACGCCATACTGTGGAGAGGTCTATTAAAAGGAGTTTTCCATATAGGAGCGGAATGGGACCTTACCAAAGCCGCAGCAGGCATGAAAAAGACGTTGCCCAGGACGGGGAATGACTGGCCAATGACGAGCGCGGGCGCAATAGTCGGCAGGGCTGCGACGTGGATCCAGTTCACGTTCGGTACGCCGCGAGGGTTCCTGTCGTTGAAGAAGAAGCGGTAGGTCGCCTCGGGCCCCGCGAACACGCGCACGGCAATGTTGCCGTACATGGCCAGGCCGACCCATGTGCCAGCGCCGAGTCCGCCGAGGATCAGGCCCGGCGATATCTTGCTGAAGGTCTTGTAGATGGTGTTGTTAAGGGCGAGGGCCGGGTCGTAAGGCTCGTCAACATGTATGGGCGCCTTACACACCGGGCAGCGGATCTCCTTGTTCTCGCGTTCCAGCTCCGTCACCCACTCGATCATGCAGTCCTGGTGGCCCTCGAGCGTGCAGGGACACGGGGTCACCCAGGCCGAGTCGGAGGATCCGGTCTCGTTCTCGTCCATGAGGCAGATGAAGCACCGGCGCAGGTCATCCTGGCCGGGGCCTGCCGTGTCGGCCATGGTGTGCTGCTGTAATTATCGCGCGCCTCGGTTCGTCGGGGATCGGGGTTTGGGAGTCGGGTTCGGAGTCTCGTGCGCGAGCTCGGGATGGAGGCCAGATCGCGACGTTCGTGGGGAAAGGATGGTGGCTTTTCTAGCGCATGTTCCAATTTCTATTACAAGAAATGATTTTCAGGCGGTAAAGAAGCCTTTCTTAATGCTCGAAACAGGCGGCTGCTAGTCGTCGTTTGCGTTTGTTGGTGGTGGAGGTTGACAGCCTGATCGCTGATGACCGAGCTCCCGCAATGTGACATCAACCTCTCGCCAGGATTGGAAGCGACAAACGGCAAAGAGTGGGGTTAATGTGGCTAGAGCTTGAGATGAGTGGTCCGTGCATGTGGCTGAAGACTGAGGCCTCGACGGGACCTAGGTAGGTACCGAGGCCCGGGGTAGTTCGGGCATGGCAGGACCTGGTTGTTGCTCTTCCTGTGTGAGATTTCATTGAGCGAAGCTGTATTGTACCTAAGCTGGCTTCTGTTGAATAACTTTCGGTTTGAAATCCCTTACAGGACTCAATCTTATGAATCTGACCTACCGTGTAGGTTGCTGCCCGCTCTTCGGCACCCAACAGAATAGGAGACGGAGCTATGGGCAGACTGGATTCATAAAGTATCTTCATCCTCGCGTAAACAGAAGGGGACTATTATATCACACCCCTAAGCTGAGTATCCCACCTCCTACAAGCAGGAATAATGATGGACGACAGAAAGAGGACCGTACAGCATGGATTTGGTAGGCTGGAATAGTTAGAGGGGATGCGAAATACTCAACATAGGGGTGTAGAAAAAACGGCCCCAAACAGATTCAGGAGACAAGCAATTTGAAACGCTCATGAGTATTGGTTTCCATAGTCTTGACCGAAGAATCAGTCGTTTTAAAGGTCTTGGCATCTCGGAAGGATTTCGGTTGGATTGACTCCTTCAGCCATCTTTGTCTGTCCGATGATTTGGATTGCTCGCAGTGACAAACCTGCTGGTGTCACCAGCTGGGACGTTTCTATCTATGGCGCATCGTAATTAAGCATACTCCAGCACAACACAAAGAATCATGACCTCTCCAGAATCTGGTTTTCGCCATCGCCGAGCGTTGTCGTTAATCGTGACAAGGGACTTGTGTTAAAAGACCCTCCCCATTTCTTTTGCCAACTTTTGACAGTGCAATTACCTTCAGATTAATGCCGAACCCCTGCATCTCGCAGACGACCGACATGAGGATCAACACAAGTACCCGCGGGCACCGAAATCATGTTTCTTCAATTCTTCAAAAGTTCGAGAGAAACAAGACAACAAACGGTACCCAATACTACTAGTTACCACTTACATCGAAAAACTCCCCCCCTTGCCCGTCCCCCGCGCCTTGATGAGGTCGTCGGGCTAGCCTGGCGGCCTCGGCGGTCTGGGCGCAGATCTGCCGAAAGAAGGGGGCCGCCTTGCCGCCCCCCTAGGAGTTGCATCGTCTTGGCCAAGTTCCCGGGCCGGCGGGATGGGCATCACTGATCAGATTCCCGCGCGCGCCGCGGTGCGGGAGGGACGCTCAGGATGCGATGCGACTGTGCTTGATTGTAGGCTGTCACTAAGGAAGGCGTGTGTTGATTCTGGGCCGCTCTGGATTCATCTCGCGTCCCTTGCATCTTGTGAATGGAACCCCGTGCGGTAGACCTCCATGGACTTGAGATGGACAAACGATGTAAATCGGGTCCTCGACGAGCTTGAACAGCGTTTCGTCTGAACCGCACAGCCCTCGCATCGAATCTCTGGGGGCGGTGGTATCTCGAAGACGTCAGTTGGGGAAAGAGGCAACCAGCGACAACTGGGATCAAACGTCGAGGTTTATCCAGCATCAAAAAAACACCACACAACACCACTACATGGGGGAGGGGTCCAAGCCACTTCGCTGTCCAGCCACTGAAGTTTGAGACTTTCCGTTGGTCAGTCCGTCTCACCATTTTAGCCCCATCGAGACCGGGCGGCCCCATTGGTCTTCAGATTTTTGTGCAGCTTTCCAATGACAAGCTCCGCACAGGCTTTTTATAGCCGCTGGCGGCTGGGATGATGCCGCGACTGAACGACAGCCAGACAGCTGGACGATGACCTGCTGGCGGTCAGTGGTGCACTGGTCAGTACTCAGTGGTGGACGGCCTCCCGGCACTTCGGATGGTGGGCGCTGCCGCCGTTGCAGGTACCACAGCCCCCCCGACGTGCGCGTCCCCTGCAAATAGTGGCCATGGATCCCCCTAATGGGTCCCCACGGGAAGGGGGCAGAGCGACCCCACCCGCCCCTCCTACCGGGGCCGAATGGCAGTTCGCTCCCGTGGTCGCTTCGTGTCGTCCTCAAACGTACGTCAGCCTCCTTGAAGATGGGGCCGGAGGATTGAGGGAGGGAGGGAGTGAGGAGTGAGGGAAGCGTTCTCAAACGGCCGGGTATCCATCCATGTTTGTCCAAACACACAGTCTCTCTCTGGCCCTTCTTTAATGGGGATGGACGACCCGCCCCGAAATAATAAGGGGGCGGGTATTGTTTTGATTCACCATCTTCAAGTCTTCTTTCCTCAAATCCGAACATACAGTCTCTCGTTCATTTCTGTTCTGTTCAATTTTTCTTCTCCTTCTTGAGACGTCCTCTACTTCGTTCACATAACTATTCATATCCTTTCGTTTCAGGAAACATTTCTTGACTTCTCGCCGTGCGAAATATAACATCACACAAAATGGCCCTGTCTTTCGTTCGTCAGGCGTCACTCGTCGCGCTCCTCGCAACTTCGACTTTTGCTCAGACTTTTACCGACTGCGACCCTACCAAGAGTAAGCTGTCTACAATCTGGGGGAGGGATTCCATCTCGAGATGTTTACCGAGAACGATGAACCCTCCACTCATGCCAAGCCATCAACTAACCTCCCCTCAGAGACATGTCCCTCCAACGCCGGCCTCACCTCGAGCACCTACTCGGTCGACTTCACCAAGGGCGCTGACGCCAAGGCCTGGACCGTCGCCGCCGGCAACATCGAGTACACCTCCGCCGGCGCCGAGTTCACCCTCAACAAGAAGGGCGACGCCCCGACCATCGAGACGTCCTGGTACTTCTTCTTCGGCCGCGCCGAGGTCCACATGAAGGCCGCCTCCGGCCAGGGCATCGTCAGCTCCGTCGTCCTCGAGTCCGACGACCTCGACGAGGTCGACTGGGAGTGGCTCGGCGGCAAGAACGCCGAGGTCCAGACCAACTACTTCGGCAAGGGCAACACCACCAGCTACGACCGCGGCGCGTTCCACACCGTCTCCGACTCCCAGGGCACCTCGCACAACTACACTATTGACTGGTCCAAGGAGGCCGTCGCCTGGTACATCGATGGGTCTCTGGTGCGCACCTTGAAGTACGGCGACGCCCTGGGCGGGCAGAACTTCCCCCAGACGCCGATGCGCCTGCGCCTCGGCATCTGGGCCGGCGGCGACCCGGACAACAACGAGGGCACCATCACCTGGGCCGGCGGCGAGACGGACTACTCCAAGGCCCCCTACACCATGACCGTCGAGAAGGTGTCCATCACGAACGCGAATCCGGCCAAGTCGTACACCTACGGCGACAAGACGGGCAGCTGGGAGAGCATCAAGATCGAGGCTGCTTCTGGCACCGACGACGCCACCAACTCGGGCCAGAACGACACCTCTTCTGGAAACAGCACCTCTTCTGCTTCCGCGTCTGCCTCGGCCTCCGGGGGCTCGGCCGTGTCGGCGACGGCGTCGTCTGGGTTCCCCGCTGCCTCGTCCGGCGGCGTGAGGAACAGCACCGCGACGGGAATCACCATGCGCCCCACCGTTGCCCCGACCGCCACCCAGTCCGGCGCCGCTGCCAGCGCTTCGTCCTCCTCGGGCGCTGATGCCGCTGCTGGGCGTCTGCCTGGCAACTCCGCCGTCGGCAGCGCTGTCTTCGGTGGTCTTCTGGT
Organism: Colletotrichum sojae; assembly: GCA_014235955.1. Taxonomy (NCBI): domain Eukaryota; kingdom Fungi; phylum Ascomycota; class Sordariomycetes; order Glomerellales; family Glomerellaceae; genus Colletotrichum; species Colletotrichum sojae. The sequence continues at coordinate 44,820 of WIGN01000158.1, read as the reverse complement.
TGCCCTTGCTGGTCTGTTTTAAGCAACGTGGAGTGTAAAAGAAAATGGGGAAAATCAAAAAACCAAGCGTGTGTATTAGATTCTGTATGGTGCGGGTAGCTGTGCCTTCTTGTTTTTGTATAATGAAAGGGACCTAAGAAGTCCTGTCTCGACCAGAGGATACATGGTTGTGTGGTGATAGTCGGAGTCACGCGAAACATATTATGAGGTACTAGATGAGGTGAGCTGGATAGTTTCTTCTGGGATAAGTAACTTCTCACCAGATGAACGGCTTGATATCCTCGTAAGGAACTCATTAGATTTATATCCACAGTATTGTTTTTCAAATTCAGATCCAATTGTATCAATTTCTATTCATGTCTCGTTGCGTAACAGGTCTAAACAAATGGATTGATATCATGAGAGTGGTTCGACTGGACAGCCCATCATTCCCGAAGGTCATACTTCTCGGCTCGTCACGGCCGGGAGCAAGATTCCCGCTATCGAGGTCATGGTGAGGTACGGAGATTACCATCACTCTCGAGATGGACGAACAGTCAAGACCTTCCAACGACGACATAGTGGACGTATTTCGGTAGCTTGTACGTGTGCCGGGTACCCTAGCAGCGGGTAACTGGCATCATCACCGGCTTCTTCAATCACCTGATTCACCTGTAAAAGCCGTCACAGCCGCCTCATTAGATCGAGAACCACAGACGCCACCTGATATCCCAGTACTAAGATTAGAACGGGCAAGCAAGCTATGTACACTAAGGCGACTAGACATCGTGTCCGTACTTGCAGAAACATCAGAAGCCAATTCAAAAGATTGAACGTGCCCCCATTACGTGGACCTGGTCTCTACACAGCGAGGCCGAGGTCCCGCGATCTCGATTGCTCACCGGAGATTGGTCCAGGGCGTTATCGTTCGCACGTGGCTCCGTCAGATGCCGCCTTCCTGAGGTTTTGTCTCTCGATGCTACGTGCCTTGGCTGCAGGTGGCAGTTATTAGTCGAGGGATTCGCATTCAAGCGGCGTCCAGATCCGCGCGCGCCAGGATGGGTGTCTGGATGATGCACATGCATGATGCACGACGACGGGAACGGGACCCCCACCACCCCCCATCCACTCCTTCTTTTCTGGTTCGACTGCATATCTGGACGGGACGAAAAGCCATGTAAAATCCCGCATCTCTGAGGACGTTTCTCGGTATCGTGCCAGGCGCTTCGGCCTGTTTTCCCCGAGGTTATCGTCATCCGACTCCGAGTCTCACTCTCTCTCTGCACATTCATTCCTCCCTCCAAGTTGGCGAAACACGATTGGGAAAACGTCCTGCCAGTCAAGATGCATCTCGACCCAAGGTTCGCAGATGGACAAGGAAGGACCCTGATCTTCAGCAACCCGCTGACACGGATGACGGGCAGAGCAGTCGAAGACTACCTGGGCAGCTGAAGAAGAGCAATTCTGCCGCCCCCTATTTACCTCTGACCCAGCCCCTCCCCCGCACGCTGCTTAGGGGGCACTTTCTTCAACCTCTGATTTCCCGTCATTCCCGTCATTCCCGGCGTCCCATCGGCAGAGGGGCCGACTCCTTCCCAAAGCGGCAGCCAGCAGGAAGGCCCACCCCGGTGTGAGTATCCGGCCCGGTTAACTGTTACTACGTTCGGCGGGAAGGTGGAGTCGACGCAGGCCCCATTCTCCCGACGGTCTTCACTCAGTGTGAGAGGTTGTCGAGTTCTTCCTTCCCTCCTCGCCTTGTGACAGTCTGTCTCTCGAGTGTGTCCCGCGCCTAGCCCCTCTATACCTGCACGTCATTCGCCACCACCAGACTGCTTAACTTCTGTACTCCGAACTGCTCGTACGTAGCTGAACTAGTGGCGGAAGGATCTTCCTTTGAGCCTGCCCGCCGGTGGGAGGAACCAAGCCAGTTCCCAGCAGGCTAGATGTACTTACCGCTGCTGTGGCCACTGGCTGTTGGCCGGGCCGATCTGACTAGCGCAGCGCCCTGAGAACATGTGGCGGGCTCGTTTGGCAGGAACCAGTTCCCCTCAGAGAAAGAGCGAACCCAGCGCACGGAGAGGAGGAAGGCACCACCACCTGCTCGTCTGACCCGGCTCTTTCCTGGGTCTCTCTTCTTTGAAGATAATACGTGCCTGCCTGTCCCGGTTATTAGATAATCAATACTGTACTTAAAGCACCGGATCTCGGCTGACGTTCCCTTCTTCCTCTTCCATCACCATCTCATCACACAAGCAAGGACCAAGGTCAAGATCACTCAAATAAAACAACTTCAACCTCTCAAACCAAACAACCAAACCTCACCAACAATCATCATGTCTGGCTGCGGATGCGCTACCTCCGGCACCTGCCACTGCGGCAGCAACTGCACCTGCGCCGGCTGCCCCGTAAGTTTTCCCCTGCCGCTGCCCGCTCGGGATTGCACCATTTTGGGCCGGGATGGTTCGCTGATATGCTTTCTCATCTAGCACAAATAAAGGACGTCAAGACTTGATCATCGTCATGGTTCGGCAAAGGCACATGAATGGAGCAGGCAAGGACTAGGGACTGGTTCGCGATGGATGCGGCTGCTATTCGGGAAAGATGCGAACTGGGCTTTCTCTATTTGATTTCTACCGTCTGCTGGGCATGCTACTCGAGACGCGTCCAAATGGAAATCTGATGTCACTAAATGTCCGCTCGCTTTCCCTGTGATGTCCATTGCACGCGGTTCGAACTGAACGGTAGTGATAAGTGTAGCCGGCCGTAAATCCCACGCCGTCGTCGTCGATCTGTGCGACGTCAGATCGATCGCATCACGCCTTCGCAACCTCCTCGTACGACGCGACCAGACCCCCCATCTCCGTCCCACGCCCAACCATTCAACAACCTCACCTCCCCTTCCCAATCTGCCTCGCGCCCGTCTCTCCTCCCCTTCTCGTACACGACCACCCCCAACGTCCCTACGATCCTCGCGGCGTAAAACACAGCCGCCAGAATCGCCCACGCATACTCCCACTTGGCCATCCGACACCACCCTTGGTTCTGGCTCCACGCCTCGTCGCAACCGCGGACGAGGTACCACGGCCGCTCCATCAGGTGTTCCGGGTCGCTCAGGTCGGCCCCGTTCTGCGCCGCGGCGCTGAGCGCCCAGAGGACGGCGAGGAGGGCGTCGTAGCCCGCGTTCGTGCGGCGGGCCTCGTACCGCAGGGCGGCGATCGTGATGCGCGCGAAGAGGATCGCGAGGCCGAGGACTGCGATCGCTGTGTTGGACGTCGTGAGCCTGTTGGGACGGGGTCAGTATCAGGTGTAGATAACGGAGATGGCGGATGGGCCGGTGACGGCCGCGTACCTCTGGGACCATATCAAGGGAATCACGGGCGGCTCCTCGTAGTTTGCGTAGAAGTATATCCGGAGCCGCGGGTTCGAGCACCACCCCTCCTCGCCGCCGTTCCTCCACAGCCGCGAGCGGATGCGGTCCGGGTACGCTGCGCCGAAGAGGACGAGCACGCCGACCACGACGATGGACTCGAGGCAGAGGAGGAGGGAGAGGGCTTCGGGGCCCGTGAGGCGGGGGCCGCGGTGGTGTCTCTGGAAGTCCATTGCCTTTCGTCTGTCTCCCACCTGTAGTTCAGTCATCGAGGGGGCAGTCGCTCGCGGAGTCGGCGGCGTGGTCGACCCGCGCCATGGCGCTCGACAGGCTCGTCATATCTGTGCGGCAGAGGCCTCCTATTCGAAAGGGAGCCGTCGGAGGAGTTGGCAGAATGCCTCAAACGTGCTCATTCGCCAGGGGAGCTGGATATGGTGTGGTTATACCTGCTCTGCTTCGGGGCTACTTCGACAGAGAGCGGAGGGCCGCGGTCTATATTTGGGCGGCACGCCCATCAGGTTGGGCTCGTGAGGGGGTTTGGGAAAACTTGCTCATTCTCGCGCAGGAAACCCTGGGGACAAATGCGCGCACGCGCACGCACACACACCACGCGGTACGGTTTCCTGCATGGCGCTTTCTGCCAGGACTTTTGCCGCTGAGATAACGGTCGGAGAAAAGAAAAGCATATCGAGTGGGGTTTCCTGCGAGTTCCTTTTGCTTTGCTGCGGTTCGGCCCGGTAGGAGATCTTAGGTTCGAGGAAATGGGCCTGTTTCTCGCAATAGGCCACTTTCGTTTCGTTTGCTAACAGCGACGAGATGGTGTTCGGACGACAGTCCTTATTTCTGATCTTCGTAGTCAACGGTTTACGTTCTCCGGTTACACCCCGAGGATGACATAGACCTGCTGTCTGCCACGGACGGCGTCGAATGGTCTGGTAACAGACGGATGTGCCATTGCTGTCACGAAGGTTCTGGAAACGACTCGTCGCTTTTCATTTTATATTAGGCAGAATAATGCCGCTGTTTCTCAAAAGCAGTCCACGAAACTATTTGGATGGCCTCCTCAGCAGTTGTCCAGCAAATATGCCCATCGGCCCTCCTGATTTCCGTGTGAAGCGGCTTGGGATCTCATGTGACTCCTCGCTTCTGACCTCCATCATCAAAAAACAATAACGCCTGTCCTTTCCCATGCTTTTCATTCTAGAGAGAGCTCTCCGATTAAGCTCGTACCGCCCCTTGTGGACAGTTGCTGAATTATGGCTGACGTCTGTGAATAGAGTGTCAGCTTCCTTGAGCACGCCGAAGGCAGCAACAGACGACGACTTACCAAGAATATTTTCGATCCAGTCGGCGATCCTGTCAGCTCTCATCCCATCCAACCCAGCCGTCTCAAAAATCAGATCCAACACCAGCTTTTTATCAATGGCACCTCGGCCTCTTCAGTAGTACCAGCAAGACCGGACGGCCTTGAACTGCTCCCGCTGCCGCCTCAGCATCTCGTCGCGCTTGCGCTTCGTGGCAAGGACCTCGTCCTCCTGGAGGAACCGCAGCGAAACGCCCAGCCACGAGGCGACGACGGGCCGCGGGCCCTCGCTCCGGCCCCCGAGCACGCTGGGCACCTCGCGGTACGCGAAGGAGAGCGCCTCGGCCGCGAGGCGGTCGGCGTCGAACTGGTCGAGGCCGTGGTCGCGGACGCCGCCGCCGCCGGTCAAGTGCTGGCGGACGCGGCGGTAGGCGGCGGCGGCCCAGAGGAAGCCGCTGCGCTGCTGCGGCGCGCGGGACGACTCCTCGGCCATCCAGTCGAGGTAGCGGCTCAGGTGGGGGATCACGGGGCGCGGGACGGTAATGATGCGGACGAGGCCGACGAGCTGGGCGTGGGTGCGGACGCGGAAGACGGGGACGCGGTCGTAGGCGTAGGTGGGCGGGCTGGTGGTGACGCTGCGCAGGCGGTAGACGACGCCGCTGCCGCCGTCCGGGGAGGAGCGGGTGTGCCAGTAGAGGTCCCAGTGGAACTCGTCCGCGAGGACGCTGGCGTGGCCGTTGGCGGAAGCGCCGAGCTCGTCGAGGAAGGAGGGGAGGAGGTCCGGGTCGGAGGAGATGGCCTCGGCGTAGGTGTGCTTCTGGCGGCCGAGGTAGATGGGGAGGGGGACGGAGATCATGAGGTAGAGGGAGCCGACCTCGAGGTCGTCGAGGACGAAGGGCTCGTTGGTGGAGGGGGAGTACGGGCCGGCCGGTACTTGCTTCTCGGGGGTAGACATTGTTGTTTGTGTCTGAAGGTATGTAGAGAAAGAGATGAATATGGAATGAAAAGATGAAAGAGGATGATGTGGGAGTATGAGACGACGAGGCGCTTGTTGGATGACGAGACGGTGGAAGAGGCTTTGTCGAATGGTGATGATGAGATGGTTGTTTGGGATGATGTTCTGGGATGGAGATGGGAGAGAGGATCAGAAGAGGGAGAAAGGATCAGAAGAAGGAGAAAGGAAGGAGCAGATGGAATTTCTGAAAGGATTTTCTGAAATTAATGAGTTGTGGGAGACAGAGCGGCTGGTCTGTGTTCCCGATGTGGCACAGGAAACTCCCAACTTCATTCATCCTTTGTGCCGCCGTGTGAAGGGCGGACGGATTCCAAGATCCCGAAAGTCCCAGGTCCGCAAAGAGATAGAAGACACAAGAATCAGATCAAAAGGGCCATCAGAGGCCGTTTCAGAGGGCCGAAATGGAGAGAACGGGCAACATGGATAGCCCAATCTTTCCAGTCTCGTCAACGTTGCTCCAAGAGGCTATTCCCACCAACCTAGCTTGATGTCTGATATACTGCTATCTGGCTCTCATGGTAGACTTCACTCAACTTTCCCAGGCGACTCTCCGCGTTGAATTCCTGTGGCCTCAGGCGTCCTCACTTCCTCTCGCTTAAAGTCCTGCCTAGAAAAGTACCTAGGCAGACGAAAAATCAGAAACGGAAGGAGCAACACTACTGGCCAGACGGGACCCTTGAAACTCCACGACAAGAATGGGCGAGAGAAAATCAAATCAATTCTTTTAGAACGATTCATTTGTTGAAATTATCATTTCCAAGGTTTTGGGAGGTCTTGCCGTCGTTGATGGGGACCGGCCCTTCCGCGGTGCAGGATCTCGGAATGCCCTCACCTCCACCGTGAGCGCTATACAGGACCCATTCTGGCGGCGGCCTACCAGATGGTCGGATGGTGTAGTTGGCTATCACGTCAGTCTAACACACTGAAGGTCCCCAGTTCAAACCTGGGTTCGATCATTTTTTGCCGTTGACGATGTTCGCATTGGTGTTTGCTGTCTTTTTGGCGGTGTTTGCAGTTTTGCGAAGCTGGGTTTCGGGGTTACGGGAGAGACTTTTTGCAGCACAAGACCACTCTTAACCGGTGTCTATCTTTAAGCAATCTGAAATTCCTTGCGGATGGAGGTTTGTTCTTATGCTACTGATCACTTTGCTTGGCCTTCGAAATATCTTGGAGGGAAGCACGTGAAGTCGAAATTATTGCAAAGACGGTGTCAGTCAGTTGAGGCACCTCCTGACGCCACAGTGCCCCGCTACAGAAAGAGCAGGGCATGGTGGGATGTCTCTCTCTCGCCCCCGACATCCCCGCGACAGGCTGGGAAGACCCTGGAAGACCGTCGCGTGCGAGAGGCTCTGGCATGCGGTCACCCCACCGGTGCGCCTTGGCGACCGTCCCCTGGCGTTTCTTCCGTCTGCGTTCCAGAACGTGTGACGCCTGGCGATGGCGAGGGTTGCTCCTCGAAGACACTTAGTTCTCCGCCGGTTTTCCGAGGGCGGCCCGCAACCTGCGATGGGTCTTGGTGGACAAGCTTGGAGGCTTGGAATCAGCGCATTCTTTTTCTTCTGACTGTACTTCTATCGCTCCTCACTGCGGTTTGCCGTTGTTGGCGAACATGCAACAATAGGTGATGGATCGACAGACGAGGAATGTCACGACAGGAAATGCAGGAAGAAAAGAGTTGATTGGGGCTCTTAGCGGTGGAATCTCGGCCGAGGTGGGATGCAGCTGCCCCGAGTGACGAGACGCTACGATCCCGAGGTACGGGCCCTCACTCCTTTATCATATGACAATTTGTGATGCTCGTGTGTACCTGGAGCTTTCCCATGGACGACTTTGGCCCCCAAGTTTCTTTGATTATGGCCAATTGCTCTCTTTTCCAGTGTCATCACTGCGCAGCGATCTCCTGTACAGAATATGCAGTCCTGTACCTACGTACCTACCTACTGATGCAGCAAGGCAAGTGCAAGTGGCATGCGCTCTTGCCCTCTAAGAGATGCCCAGCGAGGGGCAATTGCGGGGTAGCAAACCACGGTGGCAGGTGCAGCACCGCGGCACCAAGCAATTGCCCACAGAAGCTCAGCACGCGCCAGAAAAACACCAAAGCTCCATCGCATCGCGGGGTTGTCTGAGGTGCTCCCCTACCCTCTAGTGTCGTCCCACCCCACCACAAAAGGACCGAAGTTCGATCCCCAAACGTCATAAGTGAACCACACCTCTCGCTCCCACGACACCTGTTTTTTTCCTTGGAAGCCTTCACTCTCTTCTCTCTCCTCTGTCTGATACCTACGATCCCAAGGCCTCACTTCTTCCACCTCCCAAGAACACAATGACCGGCCCCGTCCCGACAGCAGCGTCCCTCGCGGACATCTACACCGACGATGCCCTCCCCGTCCAGACGAAGCGCTGGTCCGCGCTGCTCGACCAGTTCAAGTCGGAGTTCGGCCACCCGGCCACCTTCGTCGCCCGCTCCCCCGGCCGCGTGAACATCATCGGCGAGCACATCGACTACTCGCTCTACTCGGTCCTGCCCATGGCCATCACCGCCGACGCCATCCTCGCCGTCTCCGTCTCCGACACCCCCGCCGACGCAAACACCTTCCGCCTCGAGGTCGCCAACGCCCAGTCCGACAAGTTCCCCGCCCGCTCCTTCGACGTGCCCCTCGACGGCGACGTCCCCATCGACGCCAAGGTCCACGAGTGGTCCAACTACTTCAAGAGCGGCCTGCGCGGCGCCCTCGAGCTGCTGCGCCGCAAGCGCGGCCCCGGCTTCCGGCCCCAGGGCATGAAGATCCTCATGGACGGCTCCGTCCCCATCGGCGGCGGCCTCAGCTCCAGCGCCGCATTCGTGAGCGCCTCAGCCCTGGCCGTCATGCGCGCCAACGGCGAGGAGACGGTCGACATGACGGAGCTCACCGAGCTGGCCATCGTCAGCGAGCGCGCCGTCGGCGTCAACTCTGGCGGGTAGGTCCTCCCAAATCCCCTCCACTCTCCTCCTCTGTTTACTATCACATCCCGCAACCTGATCTAACAACCTCCAGCATGGACCAGTCCGCCTCCGTCTTCTCCCAGCGCGGCTCCGCCCTCTTCGTCTCCTTCGCCCCCTCCCTGACCGCCCGCCCCGTCTTCTTCCCCGCCACCAAACCGGAGCTCACCTTCGTCATCGCCCAGTCCTTCGTCACCTCCAACAAGCAGGTCACCGGCCCCATCCACTACAACCTCCGCGTCGTCGAGTGCAGCATGGCCGGCGCCTTCCTCAACGCCGCCCTGAACCCCGCCGGCACCAAGCTCCCCAAGGACGCCTCCCCGCTCGGCATCTCCATCCACGGCTTCCACGACGCCTACTTTGCCAGCCACGAGCTGCCCCACGGATCGGATGCTTCTCACGAGGAGGCCGCCGAGGCCCAGCTGCGCGTCCTCATCGACGTCACCCGCAAGACCCTCACCAACGAGGAGGGCTACACCCGCGAGGAGATTGCCAAGGTCCTCGGCGTTTCCGTGCAGGAGCTCGAGGAAATCTTCATGTCCAAGCTGTCCGTCCGCGCCGAGCGCTTCAAGCTGCGCCAGCGCGCGCTGCACGTCCTCGAGGAGGCCCTGCGCGTCCTGCAGTTCATGAAGGTGCTCGAGAAGGAGGCCCCCGCCGAGGGCACCTCCGACACCACCGAGTACAACAAGCGCCTCGGCGACCTGCTCAACCAGACCCAGGTCTCGTGCCGCGACCTGTACGAGTGCAGCGCCCCGGAGATCGACGAGCTGTGCCGCATCGCCGTCGAGAACGGGTCGTACGGCAGCAGGCTCACCGGCGCCGGCTGGGGCGGCTGCACCGTCCACATGGTCCCCGCCGACCGCGTCGCCGCCGTCAAGGAGGCCTGGGAGCGCGAGTACTACTCCAAGCGCGAGCTGACGGCGGAGCAGCGCGAGGGCGCCGTCGTGGTCAGCAAGCCCGGCAGCGGGAGCGCTGCTTACCTGCTCAAGGAGGGTGGGTTGTGAGCGCGGTCGTCATGACGAGGCGGTGGATATATGGGGTGGTAATGGTTCTGCATATATGTCATATATGGGAAGGTATAGTTATTTGAAAGCAAAGCGTTAAATGTCTGTTCAAAATGTGTCTCTGCTGGCGGTACGAATGTGACGTGACGAGATTCTCTATAAACACGGCGTGTTCTCGATCCAAATAGAGGTCAACACGGAACACGGTCATATCCGCCCAACATAAGCTTGCTGGGCTACTATCCCCCCCCCCCCCCCGACTCGACCGTGGTTGTCAGCGACGGAGTTGAAGACGCCGGTGCCTACGGATGACTGGGAGGGATGGTGTACCCGGCTGCCGATCGAATCACTGCCATAACGCAGCGCCACTGGGACTCGACTCGAGCTCCATTCTTTTCTCCAAGACACAGCAGGAGGGTCCGGGGCTAAACGAGAGACAGCAGCAGGCACACATCGAGGGATTGGGACAGGTAGCGAGTCGGACTTATCAGTAATCAAAAAGTCGGTAATGGTCGTGATATATTAACAAAAATATCAAAGCTGACGGTAAGTAGGACTCAAGTCTCGCAGTGCAACAATCAGCCCGTGCCTGTCCCCTCGTCGCGTCATCTTTCTTCCTTACTCGTTGAAGAGCTCTTCGATGCTCTGTTGAGAGTTGAAGCAGCGGAGAACGCTGTTGCTTGCCCCAAGCCAACCATCTCCCATGCAGAAGAGCGACCTGACGAAGTGTTGTTCATAACAAGTGGCACCAAGAGACCAGGGCAGAAACTACTAGAAGAGTATGGTTCCTGGCTTCCCGTCCTGTCCTTCGCGAAGAGATTTCATAAGATGGTGGTATCATCTCTCTCGAAACAGCATGTACGAGTCGTTTTTCTTCGACACAAGGCCGGCCCCGGGAGTAAATGGCGGCAGGTATCTCCAGGGGGCTACGTGCGAGGGATGAAAAGGGCGACTACGAGTGCGGGCGCTTGGGTATATAGACCACCGCTTCTTGTCATTCCCAACGGCTGGATGGCCACGATTTCGGGGATTCAGTTCTACGATGCGTCCGTCTGCCTGCCCTGGCCGAGGATTCGTCCCCATGAAATGTCTGGTTTACAACTAAACGACTCTTCGTAGAGAGAGGAGCCTGACGTTCTATCTGGGTAGTTCATCCGGGATACGTGAGCCGACCACGGTGTGCGTGGCAACTACCACCGGACGCGAACTCGGGAGGACTCTAGTCGAAGCTCTCGACCGTGGGAGACGGGTATATCGAGGTGTAAGGGGAGAGGAAGATGTGCTCGGCGAACGCGTGCCCGTTGAGACGATTGAACCGGCTCCCCCCCCCTCTGGGACCATCTGTCTTCCCAGTATCGTTCCTATATTGTGAATGAACACCGCAACGTACGTGATTCCAGATCAAGGGCTGCCAACTAGACAGCGGTTTCTGGGCCAGCTGCCATCTCATAGAAAGACGTAGCAAGCGGAACCTAGAGGCTACTCCTACCTCTGCAAGAAGGGGGCTTACATAACGCGACGGTAAAGAAAGATAACATGATGTGGGCATTGTTGATGGTCTCGACGTCCTCGTCAGGGGCTGCATCCAAATCTACGAAGCTCTTCAAAAGATGGGGCTTGGACGACTTTCCTCCGGCGATGCTTGCATCAGAAGAACACGCCAAGCCAAGAACCTCTGCGAGGTACGTAACCGTACGCCAAGGGCAGTACAGACGAGGGCGTATGGAAAGGCATTTGAGCAATGGGCATCACCCCTGAGCAGGCGGGAGAGATCAAGAGGACGTAGACGTCTTACAAAGTGGTCGCATGGCTTGGAATTGCCATCTCAGTCGAAGTGGTATATATAGTCCAAGTCGAGGTGCCGGGTATTTCGAGGACTCAAATCATAGGATCTCATCAAGATCGTTGCTCCCCAGCCGGCTCACCTCAAGCCGGGCTATCAGTTTCGCACTGGATACTCCCAGGCCCGACCAGCCCCGGAGCTAACGAAATAAGCCTTTGTCGAGATTTTACGGGAGCGCTTCAAAAAATGCCCGCCTTTCAAACTTTTCGGGCCCGAACCACTCGGTTGTCGAGTCGAGAGCCCGCGGCAACCGGCGGTAGAAACGGACGTTGACCGAAGCTCAAGGTTTCACTCTCGCGCCGTCCTGGGGGCTGTGCCTCCTAGCAGATGTTGCCAGCGCGTTCGGCCGGCTTCTGCTGCTGTCCTGGATTGCCGGGCAACGAGGCCGGGACGGAGTCATGTTCGTCCTACAACCGATTAACCACACCGAGGGAGGTGATCGCCGGCGAGAATATGCGCTGGAGTGAACGTCGGGGAAAGAGCGTAAGCTCGGTGTGATCCTTGCAGACGCAGCTATCTGCTATTTTGGCTTGACGCCAACCAGCGAGTAGCAGCGCAGAGAAGCAAGCTGACGAGTAAGCCCGTTGCGGCTGAACTACAGATGCGTTCAGCCGCTGCCACATTGGTCGCACAGGTCACTATATTGCTGCAGCACTGCAGGTGGAAGAGCTCAGCATCGTCGGGGGCCGAAGGATGGCTATGTCGGGCCCATATTTCAGATTCGGTTGCCGAGCTGCAGCAGGCCTGAGGCGGCTGGAATATCGACCGCCACTGACATTGGAGTCGTGCATCGTGAAGACGACGATCTCCGAGAGAGAGAGCTGAATGGCACTTGAGAGAATTGAATGGAGCGGGGGTTTGTCATTCACATGTGTCGTGGGATCAGAGACGGCACCGTGCTATCGGGAGGGACCCACCCGGCCGGCCAATGGTGGACCCGCAGAAATGGCACTGCACTAAGGCAGTCCCGGGCAGGTCGAGGTGTCGCGAGAAAAGAATGTGTAATTGCTCAGTGTAAGACACAAGCAACCGCGCGAACAGCCGGAGGTGGAAGACGCGATGAGCCGGGCGTGGTATCAACGCGTGGGAGAAGCAAAGACTGCTCGGGGGTTGCGTCATGGACTGCCGAAGGAAACACTTCGCAGTTGCGCCTCATCACATTCCTACTTTCTTTTCCGTCCTTCGAGAAGACGGCGGTCGCGGGCTAACAATTGGAAGATGGCTGGTCTCTTTAATGCGCTGGAGTATTACTTGGCCGCCAATCCAAGAATGTGATTGGGAGGTATGCCAAATTAGAGCTTATGGAAGCTGTTGCTAGCTTTCTGGAAGCATTCCCAAGTGGCCTAAAGGAAGGAGGATGAGCTGGCCGGGCCAGGTGGGTGCTGAATCCGAACGAGTGGCGTCTATAGCAAAGGTCGGGACTTGGGTACCAGACTGTTCATTATAGTACACTAGTACTGCAGAGGAGGCATCGCCACAGTGGTTGGTCGAGGCGGCGGTGATTTGCCGGCGATGGTTATCGGCGTCGCGGGGATGCGAGAGAGAGAGACATGCAGGGTGTCGAGACTCGAAGCACCCACCCCCTGCAGCGGTCCAATCTTTCGCACGAGTCCTGCGATGCGGCCCCGACGTGCTCGAGTTGATTAGTCTGCAGCAGGCTTGAAACGAAGTGCTGATCTTGCTGTTTGTCTGATGGACAGTGTTCCAAGGAAACGGAATGACGGTGAACCTTGAACCGGGACCAGGACCAGGAGTCCATTTCGCATCTTCAACACGATGGAGGTCTAATACCTATTACACTACGTACGGATAGGTACGGATACCTACACCATTTAGCCAGCAACAAAGCAGGGGTCCCGATCCAGCGCGAAAGGGTGTAGAGTAGAGTTTTTTCGGCGGGAAATTTTGTGTTTCTCTCGAGAACCGGGGTCGTGGCCCAAATCTCACCCAAGGCTGCATCCGTTTCGCAAGTGAACCGTTTCCCGGGGCCACCGTGGGAGGAGAGGTGAAAGCAAGATATTTGAGTTTGGGGACGGGAGAGGCAGTGCTCGTCGCTAAAGTGATTCGGGCAGGTCCACCGTCCGCGTCTTGGGCGTCTTGGGCGTGGATGGACGCGACTGGGATGGTCAGTCGACTGAACTACCTAGGTATGGACGGAGGAGCTTCCAGAGGGAGAAACGAGAGCAGAGAAAGGAGGGTGAGAGTTGGGTGTAGAGAGACGGATGGACGATCACGTGATACAACTGACGTACTAGGTAGAAATCTATGTTCTACACTACGGGATACCTACCCGACGTTTGGGGAGTTCCTTCCATATGTACAGTCAAAGTATGTGCGCACCTTCCATGCCTGGAGTTTCAATTCTCCTGGTCCTCTGCATGCTGGCAGTTGCGGCCAGCAGGAGCGCCTTCCACCTCCATATCACTAGGTATGTACTGCCGTAGAGTCGCTGTATCTGAAGCACTTTCCCGGTGAGAGGCTGAGGAGGGAACCTGCCAAGAATGAGAGCTCGAGCTTAGGTTTGTACCGGTACTGCTGCCCGGGCAGTGGAGACTCGAGAGGAACGGTACCTATGAATTCGGGTCACTTTATCTCTGTCTGCACTACGACCATCACTGTCCCAGAGGGAAGGCCACAGACAATACCTACACTAGGTAGGTACCTAGGTGACCTGTGACCAACGGCCTGGGCGAGCTGCAGTGCAGTGCAGTGGTACCTGTGGTACCTTTTGCGGGTGGTGCAGCCCCGGCAGGCCGTGGGCAAGGCGCGAACGGGGATTGGGGTTTCCCTGCTTGGCGCCTGCCAGGTTTCCCCCACGCCTCCCCCCGTTATCCCTCCACTCATCAAGCTTCACCTCAATCATTTCCGTGACACAGCATGAAGGCAAAAAGCCTCCCACCAGAGCTCGTTAACGGTAGCTAACCGCTGCTGACTGCCCACGCCGATACAGATACTTCGGAATGGATGTCGCCAGGGAAGATTGTGACGTGATGCAGCACGCCCGTCGAAATCACGCAAGCGACGGGAGCAAACGCGATGCCCATCGCGGCCACGCCTTCGACGACCTACCTATTCGACCTAAGCACCAAGATAGCGTACAAGAGCACGACGCCGATCTTACACTCAAACGGCAGAGGCCACCGGGTCCCGCCTCATACACTACTCACCCGCCTTCACGTGTTTGCCTTTAGCAGCCAGCCAGGTATTCGTCCCTACACTACTATCGCTCAACCGTGCTGCAGCAGTGCAGCCTCCTGCAGAGGGTCGTCTCGAGTGCCTGGTTTACCGGCCTGTCCCCTTCAATCCCAACGCAGCCCTGCTTCCTCCCAGGGTCGGGGTCCTGCTCCGATTACCATCGCCCACGACTCCTGGTCGGCACCCGCACTCCCCGGGACTCCTGGCAAAATACCACGCGTCTGATTGGGAGTCCGTACGGAGCTCGCTCCTGTCGCCGTTCCCTATTCCTTCGGAGTATCCGTACAGAGAGAAACTGATGACATGCGCAAGGATATCTCGACGATCCCGGCCGGTTGGAAATCCCGAGGAAACCGCAGTCGCCGTGCGGGATAGATAGAACCGCAGGAGCGTCATCGAGATAGCCTGGAGGCGCCATCGTCACCCGCCAGAGCCATGACAAAACCGGGCTTCAAGCCTTCGAGTCCAGGTCGAGGCGGACAGACTTTTTGAGGACCTTTTTCGTTCGATATCAGATTCTGGCCACGGCGCGGCACCGCCTCCACCTGATGGAAGTGAATGCCATTGTCCGTCCGTCTTGTCCCTGAGCGGATGGAACGAACCGACGAGGAGGGGTGGTCGCTACCCAGGGGTCCCTCGCATCTTTCCTGTATCGAGCAAGACGATGACCACCACCACGACGAAATCGCATTCGCACACCCTTGACCACCACAACAACAGTCTGTGTGCCTGGCAGCCAGCCTGCCTGAAGCCTGGCAGCAGCTGCTGTGCCTTATCCTAAATCGGCAATGGTCCTATTTCTGTTTCCTTTTGCCTTTATCTCTGGGCCATCATCCTCGGACGGCTAGTGGCGGCGTCGCCCACTAAGCCTGTCTCGTTATCGCACGCCAATGCTACCAAGACGTCGAAACTCGCCGGGTTGTCCGTCTGGGATCCCCTCGGATTGGTGTTCCTCTCTCTCCTCCACGACTAGGTCACATTCATGGATCCGGCCCCATTGCGACCCCGGCTCGCCTTCCAATCTCTCTCTCTCTAGGTATTTTCCCTGAGGATCGAGGGCGAGGACGAGGACGAGGACTGACGCTGACTGGTTGTAGGCTGGACTGGTCCTCCCACCTCCCACCTGGAGGCTGGAGCAGAGCCCCGGCACGAGCACCGATTCTCTCAATTTGGCGCAGCCCATCCCAATCCAAGACCGTCTGAACCCAGGCAAGCCAGGCTGTCAGGGGAGGACAGACTAAACAGACCGGCCGAGACAGCGAGATTGAAGAGTGCGGGTGTAGAAGACAAGGTACCTTGCCCGGGACGCTACACCCTACGGCGCGAATTCCCCTCAGTTCCTTGCAAATCACCTCAGCTTTTCCTCCTCTTCCTTCTGAGACTCTTCCCTCTCGCACCCTACCTTCTTTTCCCTCCTACCACTCACTTGCTTGCTCAGCAACTCTTCCGATCTCCGGCGTCTGGGCGAGTCGAGCGAGGAGACAACGACGAACACGACGGGCGCGAGGGGACCTTGGCTTTTGGAATCGCGATATCCTCTCACGCAAAGGGGAGATAACTCGACGCCCTCCCTCTATTCGCCGTCCCACTCTCATACCCGACTTCTCGGGTTGAAACGAGCCACTAGCCACGAGCCACGAGTGATCGAGGACTGCCTGTCAGACCGCCGACGAAACCAGCCTCTTTGGTGCACCGTCAATTGGCAAGGACACGGACAAGCACCACAGTCGTTGACTGCTCTACCTTTTCCACGCCACCGAGCATCAAGTAAACCGCCAAACCTCCTGAACAACTCCTGACAAGGCTTCACCTTTCCCACTGCCGTTGCTGCTTGCACGCCCGCACTAGCGAAGATCCCGTGTCGGATCACGTCAACTTGGATGCAGGTCCGACAGAACAAGCACCTCAAGCCACTTCCTACATCACTGTTGAGGGAGTGAACCCTGTTCCGTTACCCAAGCCTAAGCCAGCCTGGCCTTGTCGGTCGGAAGCTATTTGGTGCTGCTCCCGATACTTAGCTGCACTTCGCCCTCCCCTTATCGACCTTGTTCATCCTTTCTCTCAATCTCTCCTCGTTTCCGCATCGCGCCCAGCGCTAGATCCCAGGCCCCCGGCCGCCTGGAAATCTTGCACTCCACCCTCCCGCGCCTTTCCCCATCCTGACCACGATACACTCCTTTTTCCTCTTCTTTATTCTTTGCAATTCGTTTCGTCGCAAAATACCTCACGCATCGCGAAGTAAACCACTCAATTAACAAACCGATTTCCCAAGCAAACCCCGATTTTTCCCACGATCTTCGACAACCAGCGCGACCTGTACATACCGCCCGGGACCATGTCCACCAACTCTTGGCCTGGGGGCGATGGCTCCGCACAGGCGCAGGTGTCGCCCACGCAGAGGGTTCTCGACGGGCAGATGATCAAGCATCTCCTCAGCAGATATGGCGCCGACGAGCTGAGCCGGTTGATCCAGGAGACGTCTTCTACTCGTCAGTCTCGCCTTTTCCATTGACTTGCACTTTCTCGGTCGGTAACTAATGGATTCTTAGCTTCGGATGGTGCATCAATCATGTCGTCTACACAGTCATCCATTCTATCAGACGATCAGTCGAGCGTGTGGGACAACCAGAGCGTACACAGCGTAAGAACCTTCTCCGACACGTCGTCCATCACCGGTAGCATCATGTCCAATGTCTCCCGAGGCACCTCCAAAATTCTGGGAAGGCGTACCCAGAGCAGTAGCGCTTCAGCCGCCGCCCAAGCCCAAGCTGCACAACAGGCGGCACAGAATCAACAGGAGCAGCAGTCGTGGAACAGCACGGATTCGCAATCGACGCCCGAGGCAGCAAATGCGTCCGGGGCCTCAAAGCAGAAGGGGGCCTTCATGTGTGGCTTCTGTAAGGAAGAGGACATCACCAAGACCTGCACGAGGAAAAACGACTTGAAGCGACACATCGAGGACTTTCACAACGTCAACGCGCAGTGGTTCTGCCGTCACCGGGGTTGCCAGATGGTTTTCGATTGGCAGGGTGCGTACAAGACGCATTTGAAGCAAGCCCACGGCGGATCGCGGATGTCGCTGGACGAAGCCAAGGTCAACCTCTGCCCGCAAGTGGTATTTGCATGCGGGTTCGACAACTGCCTGCAGGTCTTCGAGGCGCAGGGGGATTCGGACGCGAGCTCGACCTTCAAAGAATACGTCACCCACGTGGTCAAACACTTCGACGAGGGGGCCAACAGTGGCGAATGGACATACTCGGCAAGGATACGCAATCTTCTTCGGCAAAGCCAGGTGCAGTCGGCATGGAACGAGTCGATGTGGAACGAGGCTACCCGCACGTCGTTGCAATGGAGCCCGCAGACGTCTGGTATCCTCAGGAAAAGACTTGAATGCCGACATATTGGCGACCTGAAGCTCCTCGTGCAGTATGCTTTCATGCTCGGCACCGACCCTGGCAGCGTTGGCAAGTTTCGCGAGGACTTTATTACTCCCGTGGCAGACACCTGCACCATGCACATGCCTGGCCACAAGTCGAGACAGCAGAGCGTGGCCCCTCCGGAACCGGCCGACCCGTTCTCGTTCAAGATATCCCGCGGCGCCAACCCCGCTCTCGCAGCGTACATGGCATCGCAACGAAGAGTGTATGTGCCGAGACAGCAGCGGGTGATGCGACCGGCACAGCTCCATCACCCGCACCAACAAGTGCCGACGTCGAGCGCCATGGCAAGCCAGACTCGACTTTCACGCTCATCGCACTCGAGCCACCACAGCCAGCAGGGCCACGACCAGAACCACAGCACGCTAGGACACTTCTTCCAGACAATGCCCGAATCTCCAATGTACGACCCCAACGGAGGTCAATTTGGCAACAACAGCACAATGCATCACAACGGCATCATCGCGGACGACATGCAGAGTTTGAGGGGCATGGCCGGCGGTACACCCGAGCAATCAGATGTCGAAATGCAAGACCCCGGAATGATGGCGGATTTCTCATCGCAGTACGCCCCGTCTATGAATGGACAGCCTGACAACTTCTTCCCACCGGGACAGGCCTACTAAGCGGCTGTTTTAACCATCGGACCCGGGCTGAAGCTGATCTCATCGATGCCCTATGAGAGACGTCGACATGACACGCCGGCCATGTACCAACACTGTATTACCAAGCAACGCTACAGCTTCATCTCGCGCAGGAGATTTTTTCCTATTTCATTTTTCCTCTTCCCATGGCGTTTCAAGC
This sequence comes from Colletotrichum sojae, assembly GCA_014235955.1. NCBI lineage: Eukaryota > Fungi > Ascomycota > Sordariomycetes > Glomerellales > Glomerellaceae > Colletotrichum > Colletotrichum sojae. The sequence continues at coordinate 25,893 of WIGN01000158.1, read as the reverse complement.
AAGACTATATACCCAACTACGGTCGACCGCCACTTTTGATTTCCTTTTCATCACTGCAACTGCCTTGAATGGTGGACGAATGGACGAAACGAGGAGGACTGTGTATATTATGACGGTATCTCGAAACATGGTCAACCACGGTAAACGCTATTACGAGCGAAAAAGAGCACACAACACGCGGTCGAGCTCTTCTTAGAGAGACGGGACCAAAGGGCGGCAGACGCAAGTGCATGCGGCACATGTAACGAGAAGGCGGGAAAGAGAGTGACGAAGATTAAACAAGACATCCGTGGCGGAAAGGGTTAGTAGGGATAGAATACCCGTAAGGAGAAGCTGTTGGAATCAAATCTGTCATAATTGCTCAGCGATGACGATCAGAATGCCACCCTACCATGCCGTGGTGCGAGACCGACACACGAGAGCGGAAGAATAGAGACGCGGTGGTTCGAGCAGTCGGAGGGGATGCCGCGCGTTCACAAGATTCAGACGACTCAGTCACAAAGCCAAAGATGCTGGCAGGCCGGTCAGACGGTTGTCATGTTCGAAAATGGCCCGAGTCATGCAGGAGGGTCGCATGCGAAGGAGCCGGGACCCTGGCGACGACATGAGGGATGAAATATCTGCACTGCTGCTACGGCAAAAAGTCCATCCCACGTGGCAGACCCCAGCACCCGCTGATGCGGGTAACGGGAAAACGGGACGATGGACGAGAGCTTATAAGCGAGAGAGACCGCATTCAACCGTCCTGCGTCGGGTGGTTCAGATGGTAAGCCTCAAAGGCGCGAAGTCAATTCGCCTCGGAACAGCTCGAATCGGAACCGGGCCTACTTTGCTGTTCGAAATTACGCAAGGCTGGCGGCGGGAAGGAGTAGATAATATGATGATGGTTTGAATGATGTCTTGCTGGGGCAACGAGAGTCCGTGAGTGAGGCTTTTTTTTTTCTCTTAAGCCGCGTACGTATTTAGCCCGGGTTTCATGTTTCCCACGCGAGGTTGGGAAACGGCTTTTTCAGCACCCCCGTGATGCGGCGATTCCGTGTGCCCCTTTCTTTTCGTTGGGCGGGAGACGGAAGAGCGAGAGACCCTGTTGTGTGTACGGACATTTGTTGCGCGATTAAGACTCGTGGCATCGTGTCCCTGCGCATGACTTGCGAGGGGGGGAACGATCTTCATGGGCGGGTATAGCCGATGGTCTTTCTCTGGACAGACAGGGAGATGGGTGGATGTTAGACGAGGAATGAGACGTTCTGTGCCGGTTTCTTTTTTTTACTCTGTCGTGCTCTGCGACTAACGTCCTTTCCGACTGCCTATCTACACAATAGTACCTTGTCATCTTTGGTCATGGGCCTGGGTGGTTTGAAGATGAAGGAGGAGGAGGAGCATCTGATGGATAGGAAGGACGTGTTTCGGGTGGAGCTTTGCCCGGGCTGTCGTAGGATAGACGGGGAAGCGGTCTCAGTCCGTGGGGATTGCCGGGGAATTTTTGGGTTAGGCGATTGCGGGGAGATGGGGGGATCGGTGATGTTGCCCCGGGGAGGTTCTCTGGTGGGGCTTGAATTGCCGGGAGGACACTATTCGGGGAGATACTAGATTGACGGTGTTACTACCTAGGTAGATGAATCCATCCGTAGATTCCGTTCACAAACTACCTAGAAATAGTGTACTCGGTTTCGGTTGGTTGCCCTCTTAGCTGCACTGTAAGCACCTTGGCATGGTGCGATACGTACTTAGGGACCGGTAGACACGCTGCGGCGGTAGTTGGTGGCAAGACGCCTCACCCCAGGGCTGGGGAGGGAACACTGTGGCGACTGCCTCGTGAGTGTGTCGACTTTGGGCTGAGATGACTCCAAAGGGCAAGCGTAGATGGCTATTACTGAGGTGATGGAAGGCGCATCGCTGGGTAGGTAGTCGGGTGGTTGATGTTCTTGCCTCCTCTGCAAGGCATTGCTGCCATGTACCTATGTACTGACTTCCTTACCTAATGGTGTGCCTGGTGCCTGCAGGCTACCTACCATTAACACCTTCCTATGTGGCCCAATGGAATCATCTGGTGCTTTGTCTGATGGCTGGGCGTGGTCCGGTGCAGTTTTTCCACTTCTCCCGCATCCAAGGACCATGTCGTATCCACAGACGGATCTCGGTGATGGGACTTCTTCAACCCTCACCGGCAACACACCACCACGCTTCAATCACGAACCACCAATGACGCAGTGGCTCCCAAGGCTGAGAATGGCCTCTCTTCTCGCCAACGGCCGTACATGACCTTCAAACAGCCACCGAGCCGGCCGACCGACGGACCGGATCTCTGTTGTCGCGTGACATGCGACGGCAGGGCGACTCGGGATCTCGGGGCACAAGCTCAATCACTGATTCTTCCCGCCATGTCGAACAAAGAAAGCATGCTTCGCACGGTGCTTGGTCTCGTCCGAGGACAAAGAAAGGAAGAGACACAAGCACCGGAGAACGAGACTATCAGTGTAGGGAGCAATTCCCTCTCGGGGCCCCTCGCATCGTCTCTCCTCGGCCACCCATCGCCGTCGCCGTCGCCCCGTCAGACTCGGCTCCGGGCTGCGCGAGACTCGAGCGACTCACGACCAACCCTTCACGCGACCCACCGGTATTAGTTGGCAGCGTCGACGTGGACACGACGACGACGGCAACGACGACGAAGAAAACGGAGCAGCAGCAGCAGCCTAAAGAGGATCCGCCTCTCGCCCAAACGTCGTCATTCGGACCACCACCCCTGTCATGCATCCTTTGTTCTAGCGTCCTTCTAGAAGCCAGCTAGCCGCCTTGGCCTCCTAGGGTCGAGGGAGGGCGCGACACAGCCCCGCCAGCCTGTTCCTGCTGTCACCCGGGCATGACGAGAGAGGATGCTGTCAGTGTTTGTTCTTTGGCGAGGCCTGGCTCGTGCAAGGGAGCGAGATGGATCAGCATGTTCCATTTCACGCCGCTGACCCCGGTTGCCAGGTTGGGTGCGGTGGTGCCATGGTGCTGTGAGAGGTGAGAGGAACCAACCGTGGCGCCTGCTCGAGGTGTATTGGTGTGTGCTCCCATTCCCTCTCCTCTACGGCTGAACGCCCGGGACGCTGATCAACTACCGCTTCTAGGAATTTTCTAGACGGCTAACGAAGACCGACTTTGTTACTAGTCCCGAAGGGCCGTTGCACGCCGTGATTCGCCCCCGCGCGACATGAGGTCTGACCTTGGGGTTTGGAAAATGCGACGGTGCAGGAGAAGACTCTTCTAGACGACGGGAGGACAGGCCATCAAGCCCTGCGGGGACATTGACAGATCCAAGCTCACGTCTCTCGTGGACGAAGGAATCGAAACCCGGGCATCTCGAACCCCGGCACGACAGGCACGAAATGCAGCTTCGCCGTTCCCCAGCATCAGCAGCAGCAGCAGCAGCAGCAGCAGCAGCAGAGGCCTCAGGACTGAGCCCTGCGCCCGCGCTAATGCGAAAGGGGCGTCACAGCACAACACCAGAATATCTCTTACGACTGGCTACCATACCATGTATCTGTAGTCGCCACGCGCCAACGCCCAGCCCGCCCTCCCACTTTCTTCATTGGCGCCTGGCCCGGCTGGCTCTACGCAACATGGCCCTTTGACACTGTTCCTTGGCAAGGGTACTAAACGTCGAATCGCTGCCCTTTCGACGGGACCTTGGCGCTTGCTTCCATCATACGACTAGAACGTCGAGTACACATCCGTTCACTACATAACAACACCGCATCTCTCGACATCTGCTTGCAACACAACGTAGGTTGCTCCGGATTCATCAGCATCAATAACAACGACATACAACTGCAAAAACGATCCACTCAACGCTCATGCCATCATAGACACGCCTCAACAGCGCAGAACGAGCGACTGGACGCAACCATGCATCAACCACAACGCTCATCAGGCATGTCGCCCGAAGACGAACAAGTCCTGCGGGATCTTGCCGGGCGTTACGGATCCGGAAACCTGGCGCACACCCTCCGCAGCATGAACAGGACACACTCGTCTCTTCGGCCCGCAGCTCAACGACACTCGGCTCTTTCGACTCTTACATTTGGAAGCGAAAATAGCGCACCATCTCTTACAAGTTCCGGGCCCTGGAGCGGCTCGGATGCTTCATTCTGTGCTTCTGACGCCGCCTCGCTTGCGGGAAGCTTCTTCACCCATTCGCCTGGCGCCTGGGGAGACGCTCCTGACCCTGCATTCATCACGTCTCCAAATACCCCTTCTCTCTCTGGCTCCGAGTGGCAGGATCAACTAGCATCGCCTCCCTGCGAGAAGAAGGCGAACATTCCGTCGCCCAACACGTCACGGAAACCTATCGAGTGCCCCATGTGCGCGGTCTACGATGTCTATGTTGGGTTTGGGAGGAAGAGCGATTTCAAGAAGCACCTGCAAAATTTCCACAACACCGACTGCATCTGGGTTTGCCCGCAGGGCCACTGCCGCATGATCTTTGACGTCGAGAAGGCCTACACAACCCACTTCAAGACCGACCACGGTGACTCGTGTCCGGCCCCAGACCAGGTCAAGGCCGAGCTCTGCCCCCAGGTCGTTTTTGCCTGTGGCTTTATCGGATGCAAGCAGGTTTTCGAGGCATCCGGCGATAACGACGCCTCGGCAGTTGTCGAAAAGTACTTTGACCACATTGCAGGCCACTTCGACAAGAGGTGCGCCTCGTCTGAGTGGACATACTACCACCAGATCCAAAACCTGCTGCGCCAGCGTTCGCTCAAGGACGAGTGGAAGCACACGCTTTGGGACAAGACCGCTCGAAACCAGCTCCGTTGGCAGCCCCGCTCCTCCGGCGACTTCAAGAAACTGTTGGAGTGCCGCCATCTGGCCGACGTCCCGAAGATTCTGCACGCCGCGTGGACTTTGGGCCAAACTTCTTTCTCGTCGCCAGAGCACCCTGCTCCGGAGTTCCCCGGCGGGGCCACTCGGCCTGTCCGAGGACTTTGTGCCCTTTCGGCCAAAGGCCACAGCGAGCTCCACGTCACCCACCACGCTCCCACGGGCCCACAGACCATATTCTCCCTCCGGCGCAACCTCTTTCCCGTCAAACTGGCCACCGTCTCTCACCCGCCGCCGCGGTCGATTCCCGAGGAGCCCGACAGCTTGGAGTATGCTCACCCTGGCACTCCTCTCGTTCTTCCCGAGCGCGATGACTGGTCGACTAATGTCGTGCTTGGTCCGCCAGAAGACGAGCAGCTGTTCGACCCTTTGGTGTACCCCGGGAGCGGCCTTGCCAACCCCATCAGCCCGTGGTGCGGATCGCAGTCCATGGGAGACCTGTCGCCGCCGACACCTGAATCAGACGGCAGCGAGAGCTGCGGGCCTCTGCTCCAAGTGCCCCAGCCGTCGAAGAGGCACCTGTCTTGGGGCAGGAGCCTCGAGAATCTGCGTCTCAAGCGGCGCAGCGGACCGCTCGAGGACAAGAGCGCCCTCCCCGCATGGATCTAGACGCCTACCGACAGGCAGTCTCTGACGACATATTTCCATTGTCCATATAATCCACGGCGCGTTATCTAATGTCTCATGGCACGACATGGCGCCACATTAGACTTGCTTCTCTTGCTTGGGGAGTGATTTCTTCTTTGTCCTTTTTCACATCTTTATTCCAACTATAGACACAAAGATACCCGATAGACTCTTTTAGCTCACGGGGTGGCCGGAGGGGAACAGGCCACCGGTTTGCTCGCGGATGACGACTTGCCATGACGGGGATGGGGAAAAAAATATCGTAGACAATCAATGGAGTTTTCTTGTTCTCACTCATGACTTGCCGCTTGCTCTGATTTGTGATGTGTCGTGGCTCGGTCCAAGCATCCAAGTCAAGGGATGGAAAGCCTAGCTTCGGCGACGCCGTCCGCCTCGATGTTCAGTGAGACATGGGACCATGATCGACGACAAAGAAAACGAAGTGTAACTCGACAAGTCTAGTGCAGTGGTCCGAGGGTTTTCAAGACAAATCACTGTAACTTGATCAAGTCATGGGGGTTTATTGTAAAAAGAAGAAGAAAATAAAAAAAGAAGAAAAGCCAAAACAAGATAAGAACCTCGAAAGTGTTCCTGTGGATGCCAATCGCTGTTACGGGAATTGAGCCCGACGTGGGGGTCGAACCCACAACCTCGAGATTAAGAGTCTCACGCTCTACCGATTGAGCTAGCCGGGCGACCGGCTTTTTTGGAGGTTTCTTTTGTTGCAGGTGACTGTTGCCTTCGCCCAGAGCTATTTTGTTTGATCGAGTTGCGGATCGTGTGTGTGGGTTGATGGGGATGGAGATGAGAGATTTGATAGGGAAACTTGGTTTAATTTTTTTTTTCCCTTGGGTGGGCCGTCAGGGCTGGTGTTGGTTTGGGGGAAAATTTTCGGTTGGTCATTGCGTGGTGGGATGGGGTTCCGTCCCGGGAGAAAGTCCGTGTCGACGGTGCCACATAGCGGCATGGATGGTGGGTTCCGAGGGACTGGGGATGTGATTACTAGTAGATATGGGTGACCTTTCGAGGTTGAGAATGGCGATGTCGATAGGCGGGCTGGGTCAGATACGCATGACATGGAACAGTATCACGTCTACAAGTTCAAATGACCTCACATCGCAATGAAGCACAAACTGCGCAGAAAAGAACAGGTCGTCTCTATTAGCCGCCCGGCCGCTACGCCGACCGACCTTCCGCAACAATTGCAGGGGCGAAAGAAAACCCTGGTCACTGCCCAAGAAAGCAGCAATAATCCTACCGTGACGCTGACATTGGCGAGGGATGTATGCCCTTCGCCAGTCTCTTGAGATCCCGAGCCCGTCCTACTCTTGATCCTCTTCTCCGGCGCTCCAAGCCGCTCTGCATCGCCCAGTGCAGGCCCTTTCTGACCGAAGCCTTCGAACCGTCCCCCGCCGGGGAGCGCGAGCGTGAGCCCTTTCTAGATGGACGCTCCTACTGCCCCCTAGATGGAAATGCCACGGATCCGCCGCCGATGATGGGGCTGCCGATCTCGCCGGGCGCGCCTACCGCTCGGTGGTGCGGTTGCGACAGGTCGTTGAACTCGGGCACCCAGCGGACGGCGTGCTTCCCGGGGCCGTTGGCGTCTCGGCGGATGTCGAACGTGCCGCCGCCGTTGAGCGCATTGCCCTCCGTCTCTGCCAGGTCTAGGAGGTCCTCCTCGGAAACGGCCTGGTTGAACTGGTCAACTTCGGCTTTGATCGCCGACAGGTCGATGAACGAATCGGGCGACTCCGTGTTGCGCGCCTGCAGCTCCTTGCACGCTCGGCAGAGCATGAGGCGTACGTCGACGGCACGCGGGTTTCCGGTCGCTCTGATCGGGCCCATGGGTATGGAAGGCATCATCGGGCTGGGCCAGCCACCGGGGTTTGCGAGTCCTGGCGGAGGGAAAGCCATCGGCGGCGACGGCCCCCAGACGCTGTTCATCGTGGGGAACCCGTTGTCCATGCCAAACGGAAGGCTGGGGAAGGCCGGTCGCGGCGCGTGGTTGCGTTGCCTCGCGGCATTGATGGCTGCCGCAATCGGATCTTCCGCATCGTCCAACAGCGCGCTGCTTCCGAGGTGTTGGTTCGCGAACTCGTCCGTCTGGTCGTTCCGCAGTCCTTGCACCACGCTTCCGGGACGGCCGATTGGCGCTAGCCTTCCTATCGGCTGCGCCGGGACGGGCGAGGAGGATGAGTCGAAGCTGCCGGAGGCCTGCCGGGAGTGCGACGCTAGGCCGGGGCCCATGCCGTGGAGCGGGTCGCCCATGGCCTGTCCAAAGCCGGGCGGCGGGTGCGGCGGCATGTAGCCACGTCCGGCCGGCGCGTTGAGACCGGGAGGGCCGGCCATCATGCCCGGAGGAGGTCGACCGAAGCCGGGGATGCCGGGAGGCCCAAAGACGGGATCGTGCATGCGGTTCCCCAAGCCCGGTGGTGGTCCTGGGAATCCGGGGGGAGGCATGCTCATCGGCATGCCAAACGGTGCCGGCTGTGTCCCCAGGGGCCCCTTGATGTTGGATGGAGAGACGGAGTGGGGGTGCGGTAGTGAGCTCGTGGTTGCCACGCTTCCCTTCCTAGAGGATCCGATGGGCGCAGGACTCGTGTGGCCTGGAGTCGCGGGGTGTGGTGACGGAGCGGTAGAGCCAGAATGCGAGGTTTGTGACGCGAGCGCCGGTGCTTCCTGGGACAGAGGCGCATTCTTGGGGCGAATCGGGGTAATCTTGGGAATGACTGGCGTCGCAACGGGTATCTTCGGGGAGGCGTAAGACGCTGGGTTGGAAGGGTGAGTCGGAATCGACACGGGGTGTTGCGAGGGTCGCCGGCCTTGGTTGGGTATGGGAATAGGGGCAGCAGGGGTCGAGCCTGCTTTTTGTGCTGCTGCCGCCTTGTCGTCTTGCTTCAGCCGCTCCCTCTCCTTTTCGGCCTTGGCTTCTCGCTCGGCCTTGGCCTTCTGCTCCCTGTCGCGCTTGGCCTGCTCCTGCTTCTCCTTGCGCTCGCGAGCTTCCCTCTCCTTCTGCTCGCGGGACTCCTTCTCGCGTAGCCGGGTTTCCTCCTTGAGCTTCTGCGCCTTCTCTTTCGCCTCGCGCGCCTTGCGCTCCTTCTCTTGTTGCTCTTGTTGACGCCGTTGCCGCTCGGCTTCTTTCCGCAGACGCTCTTCCTCCTCGAGTCGCTTCTGCTCCTCCTTCTTGCGGCGCTTCTCTTCCGCCTTGAGCCTTTGCTCTTCGGCCCTCCTCTTCTGCTCCTCGAGTCGGGCGGCCTCCTCTGCAGCCTTCTCGGCTTCCTTCCGCGCCTTCTCCTCGGCCAGCTGCTGCTTCTTCAGCGCGGCCTTGTCCTTGCGCTTCTGGTTTTCCCTGGCCTTCTTGGCCGCCTTGTTGGCCTTTTGGATCTTTTCCTGCTCTTCTTCCTCAATGAGTCGTTGCTGGCGTTGCTTGGCCACCATATCCCTATACGCTGACAAAACGCGCTGCTCAAACATGCGAGCGGCAAAGATTTGGAACATGCGACGACCCTCCTCCATGCGTTGCTTATCGGTCATCGGATCCTGATGATGACAACAGTAATGCTCAGTACTTGAGTGTTTATGGTCATACGTGTATTGAGAGGAGCTCACTTCTTCGTCCTCATATTCCTCTTCTTGGCTGTCGTCGTAGTCCTCATCATCCTCCTCGTCTTCGTCGTCATAGTCGTCTTCTGGAGGAGGATGGTTGTGGCTCGAGTAGGAGCCGTTGGCAGGATGACCGTAGCCGGTGCGAGAAAAGTGCTCCTTGGCGTCCTCTTCTCGCGCCATGCGGCGCTCGGCGAGCTGCTCCATCATCTCAATGAAGCGCTTGCCGTCGTTCTTGAGCAGATCATCCGCAACGGTGAGTATACCACCTAAGTCCATGTTACCATATCTGCAGAGTATAGAGTCCAGAAGCTTCATACCCTTGACTTGGAGGCTGTTCCCAAACGTCAAGAAATCCGCCATATCTCGATCGTGAGGGTGAGCGTCCTCGGGAGGCTCTTCCTCGCTGAACTCCTCGTCTTCGCCGAGTTCGTCCTCATCGTCCTCGTCGCCGCTGTACTCTTCGTCGGCGTCCTCCTCGTCATCGTCTTCTTCGTCGTCGTCGTCATCGTCGCCGACGTGTTCGACTATGCGGGCGCGTGACGGCGGTTGCCCCGAGTACGTCGATGGAAGCCGCGGCGGTTGCAGAGGGAAGTCGGCCCGCGACGGGGCAAGCATCGGGGGGTGCTCGCCGGTGTGTGCGAACGATTCAAGCTCCAGGTAGTAGGCGTCGTAGAGACCCTCGAGCTCTTCCTCAATGGCAGTGCGCTTCCGTCCGCAGACAGTGCAGCTGCACGTATGCTTCTGCTGCTCCTTCATCTTCTTGAGAACGGCGTCCTTTTCGACCTTGACGAGGGACTTGCGCTCGTCCTCGCCCAGACCCAGCCAGAATTCTTTTATGCGTTCCCGCTCCTCCTGCGTGTCGGTATTCCAAATCTTGTCCTTGGAAAATTCAGGCCCACGGAACCTGTCAGTATGGATAGGTGACCGAGGAGGCAACGGGGAATGGAGATGCGACACGTTTTCGTAGTGGGAATCGGCCGTCTGCGAATTCTTTCCATTCTTCTTGTTCTTCTTCTTGGACTTCTTGGACCCCTTCGGTTGCAGGCCGTTCGCGTGGAGGTGATGATGAGAATGGTGGTCCTCGGCCTCGTCATCGCTGGGATCCTGGTCCGCGTCATCTTGGGCAGCTTGGGGGTTGGGCGACGGGACGCCCGGTGCGGGACCTGGGCGTCCATTCGGGGTCGGGACGGCGGCCTGGCCAGCAGCGGCTTTCGCGGCGGCCTTCTCACGACGCTTCTGCTTCTTCCGATTCACCGTCGGGGCAGCAGGGTCGACGCCATTGGGGGCGGCCGTTTGCACGCTTGGTGCCTTTGCCGACGAGGTCGGGGTTGAGGGCAGCGAGGTCTCGGTGGAGGGGGGGCCCTTGGGGACGGTGATGATCTTGGAACCGTCTTTGTTGGTGTATCTCGCGGTGGCCTTGGTGTTGGGAGACGCAGGCGGCTGGGGTGCCGGCTGGCGATGTTTGGCCGGCATGTCGAAAGTCTGCTACGAGGCAACAAACGTCGATATCATAGAGGAGTACGTGGATGGACTGCGAGGGGTGCAGGAACGAGGGGAGGGAGAGCTCGGGTTCGGCGGTCGATCGGACTAGCTGGGGAGGGGGCGTCTCGATTGATACTGCGTATGCTGTAGTCGGTGACGGGTGAGCAAAGAACGAGAAGGCGCCGCCGCTGCTCTCGGTGGGAAATTGGTGATGTGTTGGGGTCGACGTTTGTTTGTGCGCTCGCGAAAAGGGTAGGCGGGATACAGCGCGCTGGGCGGCTGAAGTGGTGGTGATGAGGCAGGCACAGGCAGGACTCACAGGTGGAGGCGAATAATATTCAAGATGGGGCCCCCGGGGCAGGCACACAGCACAACAGTACAATTGCAACACAGCAGAACTAACTAGACAGCGCCCGCCAAGGGACAGAGGGACAGAGGGACAGAGGGATGGCCGGGACATCTACACTACCAGGTATCTTGCTACCTAGGTAGGTACAGTGTAGTCACGCAGTGAGGTAGTGAGATAGTTAGGTACCTGGGGCCGCTGACAGCACAGACTAAGGGAGCCTGTGAGTATCCATGTCTTTGGTGTCCGTAGGCATCATACCGTACGGCGAAGCACACGAGTCACGAGACAAGGCTGGTGGTGACGGCAGGGGAAGAAGACAGCAATTGATGATTTAAACCGTCGCCTCCTAAGATTCTTTCTCCCGGCTGGTGATGCTCAGCTTAAAGCTAGGTGTAGAGGTAACAGTGTACACTTGGCCGTAGCCTTGAGGCAAGGCAACGCGGGCAATGCCACTGTGTGCCGTCGTGCGCCGGGAACTTAGGGAGAGGGATGCGCGCAATATCCAAGTAGCCTGCAGGCGCATCTTCGCGTGAGGGGTACATGCGTCGCCCGAGAAGAGGCACAAAAGTGGGTACGTACAAGGCCTGCAATTCCCAATGGCAGGCACTGGGAACACTACATCGGCTCCATGGTTGGGGATCCTACCCCGCCAATCATAATTCGAGTAGGCTGCTGGTGCGGCTTAGGCCACGTGACTAACCAGGTCCCGGTCCTGGTCTGGCAAATATGTTTAGCTAAGCGTGTCTGTGCCTAACTGGTGACTGCTGATTGCTGACTATTCCTGTGCACCCTCGAAACCCCCTTGAGGCTTCAGGAGTACGTACACATGGCCCGTGCCTCCGGGCTTTGCTTGTTCTTCTGCCTGAGCCATTCATGGTTGAGGGAGGGGTTGGCTGTCAGGCATCGATCGATTCCATCCCGCCAAACGGCAATTGGCCAGCCCTCTCACGCCAATGGAGACCGCTGACATAAGACAACTCGATTGTGTTTGTGCCATCGTGGTCTGTGCAAAAGATGCGGAAGTGAGAAGCCGGAAAGTTATTTCATCCATACACAGGTAGAGTAGAGATCAGGCAGGGCCAATCCAGTGTCTGGAGGCCAGTCCCTGTCAAATCCAGTCGGGTCTGGTCCGTCCCGCTCCCCAAACAGACGGGTGCCCTGGCCAGGAGCAACTGCAACACGCCCAATGCCAGGCACATGCACTACAGCGAACCATTGATGTCATCTCAACCGGCCTTCCTGTTTCTGTTTCTGTTTCTGTTTCCATCCCTTAACACACCTAGGTACCTACGGAGACACGGCAATCAGGGGGGTTGGCGTCCTTGATCCAGATAAGATACCTAGCCACCATGGGATGCCACGAATGAGTTCCTGCTCATGCCTACCTAGCTGCCCAGGTGTCCATCTCTCTTTTCACCTCCTCTAGCACGTGACGGAGAGCGTCCCTCTCGGCGTTTGGCACCCGATGTCGCAGTCTGGTGGGACAGGCTGGCAACTTGCAAGGCATCCTCTGTATCTGTGTCGCATTTCAGCTTGCACGACCTTGATGTCTTCTCCTCGCACTCAGACAGCCCACTCGGGGCTTCGAGTTTATGGGGGCAGGGACGCGAGACACGCAAACCTGCTTCAGCCATCCCTAGGAAGAAAGAAGCCGGTATCAGCCACCGTTGGGTATCGTCGACGACGGGTCTGGTTTGCTCGACACCGATTGCTTCACTCGCTCGATGCTCCCGAGCCTGCCGACATCACCAAGACTCCTGGCCCGCTAATCGGACGTTTAAAAACACGCATCCCACCCGTTCCGAGCCCATCCGCATTTCAGCCTCCATCGACCGGATCCGCGCGGCCACCGCCCGTGCCGACGGGCCAATGGAGGGCTTCCGTACCGGCCGCCCTGCATTGCTCGGGTGAATATGCACTCCCAGCTGGCAGCTGGCGCGTCTCGACACCTTTTCAGCTCGCCGAAAAGGCGCCCCACTGATCAACAATCCGACCCCGGCCAAGGGCAAGGCCATGCCACGGCGGTCGGCTAGCGTTTGTCAAGCGCTGTGGTGACGTTCTCCAGCGGTTCTTTCTCAACAAGGACGGTTTGCAGCTTGCGCGGGACGAAGGGGAGGGCAAGCCGAAGGCTGCCTGCCGGAGAAATGGGATAATGGAAACACCAGATTGTCAACTTGTGGACGGCAGCAACGTAAACACCGCCGGGATGGGCAGCATGTCAGACGTTGTGGATTTCCACCCGGTCGGCGCAGCACGGCGCTCTGCACGTATCGGACAGGACAGATGTGGCCAGCAAACCCCGGACGGGAGCGATCCTAATTTTGCGGGCAAGAATGCAACGCCGGGCCTTGGGACAGCATCAGACCAGGAACGCGTTCTGATGGTGCGTACGATATCGGAGGAAACGAGCGACCGGTCACGGCACGGTACACAAATTGGCCTCCGAAGGGGCCGTTGATCCAATGAGATGCCGGCAAGAGAACGCTTCGGTCGAATTACTTGCAGCGCTGCTGAGTGTGCAGCAGACGTTCTGACACAGCCTGAGACGGCGGTGGTGATGCGGGCCACCAAGTCTCCACAGCGAACGGCCGGGGTTCTCCAGTGAATATCATGTTGACGGCGATGCGTAGTGCGGGAGAACGAAGTATAGGGGGTTCTCCAGGCTGGAAGCTGAGCAAGTTGAGCAGGTTGGCCCGGGGTCTGGGCTCGTATATCGAAGGATTCCAGGAAGGGGGCTCCCTCATCTGCGTCATGATCAAACAGAAACCAAGCTGTTGCACCGGATCAGAATTCAGGACGGTAGGACCTACCGGAAGACAGCACCGTCTCTTCACCCAGCTCCGCTACTCTCTAGTCTCGGCAGGTTCTCGCGGAAGGAGGATCGTAGGCATTTCGAACCGTCACCATGGAGCACAAGACGGCGGGCAGCCGCAGGCGGCACTGTCTGAGGTGTTGCGGAGTACAGCAGCACCAGCACGCAGCACGCAGCACGCAGCACGCAGGACCGCACAGCCCGCGGATCGTGCTGTTAGTTGCACAGACGAACGGAGGCACAGCACAGATGGTGTGGTAGGTGGGCGCGGCGCGGAGGGGAGGAGGGGCTACGGAGACACAGAACGGAGATGCCCATACTCCTGCTTACCCTGCAGCAAGCAAAGCACCCTTGGCTGAGGTTCTCGAGAGGTGGCTGCTCCAAGCCGGGGCGCTGTCCGTCCTCCCACACACCTGGGACCTGGTGGTGCAGAAGCTGTGGAGTGCCTTAATTACTCCAAGGCTGCCGGCGACGCCTCCGAGTCACAATGATCGGGGGGGGGGTATGGGCTTGAGGTTTACAGCCGGTGGCGGTCGAGATTCGGTGCCGCTGCGGCATCCGAAGTGTCGAAGGAGAATCTCAAACGGACGCGTACGTAAGGTATGATGTCGCTGTCGGCGTGGTCGTCGAAGCGGCAGGCTGAGCAGTACGGATAAAGGTTAAGTTGAGTCGGCAGCATGAGTGATGTCGATGTAAAGGACAGGGAGCGGAGGCGATGAGGCTTGGCTCCCTGGTCTGGGGGTGGTCTCCCCGTCGGGGGTCATCCCTTGTTGAAGATGACGGCGGAGGTCGGCAGAAGCGCATGAACAGGCAATTCCAACGGCAAAGAGAATTCCATTGACGCTAATTCGGTGTAGGCAGGTTTCCCGACAAGCCAAAACTCTAGCAAGAAAAATTTGTGTTTCCTTTTTTTTTTTTCTTTCGGTTGTATTCCAAAGTGAAAAGTGAGCTTATTTTAGAAATCAAAAGGACCGGCGTGCTGTGGTAGCGCAGCTATGTAATCAGCGGCAAAAAGTCCGTCACCACATGGACGTCAAAAAGGTCCAACACATGATGAACATCAAAAGGCCCGTCACCACATATACGTGAGGCCCGTCGTGACGGTGGCATATGTTTTGCTTCGCCCAGTTGGACTTTTATCCGAGCAGACAACAGTACTTTTGGTTTTCAAGGAGGCAATGTTCGCCGCAATGGCTGACATGAGATACGACGTGATGTTGGATATTGGTTGCCCAGTCCCTCCCGCGTGGACGGACGAGTCGGAGAGAGCGGCACTTTTGCAGCCCGCCCGCACTTTTGTACTTGCATGCGCCCACAGATTGACGACACGATCGGGACCACGAATTTGCTGTTGGGTGGGTTAGAAGTCCTACCCACGTACCAAGATGGAGGACGGCCGTCAAGTAGCACTTGTTGGAGGTATTGTTGATGTTGCGTCGAGGCAGCCAGCTCATAGGTCCCGTCGGTGGTGGACTTTTTGGGCTGGGCCTGGGCCGGACGGGCCTCAACTCCTGAAAGGGGACATCCGTGCCTTCCATAGGTCCTCCCTGCCTCTAGGGGCCTCCAGTGCCCGTGGACCCTGCGCTGTGCCACACAACACGCACCACCCGGCGCACCGCACTGAGGGGGGACTGGGCCTACGTGGAGGGAAAATGGACTGAAGTCTAGCTGCCTACCGCAGGGTGGCCTAGGTACCTGACGTGAGGTGAGTAAGTCGGACAGGCCAGCCGTACCTTGTACGTGGGCAATGTGATGTGTATTAGTTCGGGAACCCTGCTGCAGATGGGGGGTGAGGGTGGTCCCGGTACGGTACACACGTCCCGCCCAGTTGGCGATGCACCACCATCGCCATACTGAACACATACACAATCAGCAACTTGCTGCGCCAAGGTACAAACGATGCTACGTAGATGTGTGTATGCAGTATCCAGGGCTTGACTTGGTTGCGTCTTTACCCCAATCAGACAATTACAAGGCAAGCTAAAGTCATGCCCCAGATCTTCAACTTCGAGATAAATGCCACGGGGTTGATAAGTCGTTGGTATCATTACTAGATGGTAATTCGTAGACATGCAGAAGAAGAAGATACTCCGTACGTACGCTTACACCAAAAGGCACCTACCGACATTGCCTTGCGCTACCTGGCTGGACCTGGCATGCTTTCTGGCCTGCATTTCGCCTACCTGAGCTACATTAATACTACAAGCCAAAGGTACTTACTTTTACCTACCTACCTTACCCTTCTCTGTCTCGCCCCTTCCCAACGTCTTTTTTTTTTTTCCTCTCTTCCTTCTTTATTACTAGTAGGCACGGTTAGAAACCCTTACTTTTCCCCCTTCCCTTTTTTTTTTGCCTTCTACTCGAAGAATTCGATCCGTGCCAGCACCGCACGTATCGTACAGCACCTGCACCTGCACCTGCACCTCAGTCATCGTTCGATTCGAACCCATCGTGCTACTTGCAAGGGTCCAAAGCGCTGACCCCTTCTTTTCCCCTACCTACCAAGCCCACATCCGCATCCGACCTGCACCTCTAGGACTTGCTGCTTGCCCCAGCTCCATCAATCCAATCCAGCTCCAGCCTCCAGGTCCAGCTCCAGGTCCAGCTCCAGCTTCAGCTCCACGTCCACACCCGTCCCGGTCCTGCTGCTCCACGTCCACGTCCACGCCCACAGCTGCTTGCCCCAGTGCCAGTGGCCGGCCGCTCCTTCTTCAACGTGCCATCACCCCCGAGGAATTTCTTCAGCTCGTATTCCTCCCGCTCAACTCATCTTCCTCGCTCAACCACCAGCTCCTTCTTTCCCCTCCGCCGCCTCCTGCGCCCTGCAGCACATTCTTCACTCACCCTGCCGTGCTCGGAAAGAACTGAGAGAGTGGATAAAAAAAAAAATCCATCAAGGGGGAACTCGCCTTCCATTGCGCTCTCCTGCCTTCCGCCGTGTGCGCCTCCAACTCAGCCTTAACGGCGTCCTCCAACCTTACCAAACCCTTCCTCTCTTCCTCTAATCGGACTACTCGACCACTACGGAGCACTCTGCCCTCTTTATTTCTTTTTCACCCACCCCAACTTCCGAAGAAGAAATAATCCCACACAAGCATACACATACGCAAACACGCACACCTCCGAATTCGATCGTTGCCAGCCCATTCCGCGCCTGTCCGTCGCCTCCGCCGAACAACGCCGCTGCTGCCGCTGCTCCGATACGACTCTCTGCTACCTTGCCCATCTGCCTACCGCATACGAACGCACCGATCCCCGGCAGCCCATCCGCGCTATCGACTGGCTCTCCCTATCTCGCGCGCGAGATCACTGGTCGCTTTTCTTGATTTCGGCCGCTTCTCGAACAGCCCGCGTCGTCATTGCCCGCAACCTCCAACCGCCCGCCCGGCTTTAATACCTACGGCGCGGCCGCAGTCCCCGTCAATTCCTCAATTGGCCTCGAAGTCGACCCTCTGCTTTTTTTGCCCTTTTTTTTTCGTTTCTCTCGACGGTCGTTTCGCTAGTCAACATCCGCAGCCATGGCAGCGCCGGCAGCCCAGAACGTCATCCGAAGGTACTGTCAAGCTCGAATTTCCCGCCGATCCCCCTCACGTCCGCCTTTCCCCGACGGAGCCCCCAGATTTCCCGGCCCTCGATCCCCGCGGGCGCCGCCGCACCCTCGGGCACCGCTATCCCACCTGTCTTCCCTCCCCTGCTCGCGTGCTAACAATCTACTGCCAGGAAACTCGTCATTATTGGTGACGGTGCCTGCGGAAAGACGAGTTTGCTCAGTGTCTTCACCCTTGGATACTTTCCCACAGTGAGTCTCCAACCTATTGTTGCCGTGGTCTGATCCGCGGGGTTTGACGGTTTTGCTAACGAGGTTCCTGCGCAGCATTACGTTAGTAACAGTCCACCTTGATGTTCGCTCGATCCTTCTAATGACCGACAACTAGATCCCCACCGTCTTCGAGAACTACGTGACAGACTGCAGAGTGGATGGCAAGTCGGTGCAGCTGGCACTATGGGATACCGCAGGGCAAGAGGACTACGAGAGGCTGCGACCACTGGCATATTCTAAGGCACATGTCATTCTCATCGGCTTCTCTGTGGACACGCCCGACTCCCTAGATAACGTCAAGCACAAGGTGAGTGGTAGCGCGCTTGCGCCAGAGGCATCGTTGTTTTGGACTAGTTTTCTGACGGCCAGCAATAGTGGGTAGAAGAGGTGACTCGACTCTGCCCGGGCGTCCCCATCATCCTTGTTGGACTGAAGAAGGATCTGCGCGAGGACCCCGTGGCCATCGAGGAAATGCGGAAGAAGTCGCTGCGCTTCGTCACCAGCCAGGAGGGCGATAACGCTGCCCGCGAGATCGGCGCCCGCAAGTACTTGGAGTGCTCCAGTCTCAGCGGCGAGGGCGTAGACGACGTCTTCGAGGCCGCCACGCGCGCTGCCCTGCTGACATTCGAGAAGGGCGAGGGCGGTGGCTGCTGCATAATACTCTGAGCAGCAACCCCTCTCTCAAGTCTGTCATGCAATCGAATATCCACAACTTAAGCGCGGCACCATCAAAGCACCATGGTCGACAGGAATACTGGGAGGAGCCATTCCGTTTCACGACAACACTAAGAGACTGCGAACAAACCCGGATGCGAACCACCTCCAACCCATGTCGACCGCCCACGTAGTTGACACCAGAGGCAGACAGTACAACCTGGCGCGCAGGAATAGGTCACAACGTGGGGATGCTGAAGGTGCCGTCGGAGAAGGGCTGGGCTGCCTTTACTTGGTCAACCTCTCTTTCTGAAGAAAAACATCTTTTTGAACCATACGAAGTCGACTTTAATCCTCTCCTTTCTTTTCTACAGAACATCTTTTCTCTTACCGGCTTCGACAGTAGCGGAAACCAGCGCCAACAACGTCAGGTGGATAGCATCCTTTTGCAAATCAAGGGAGGAGGGAGAAAGTGATTCAGGCTTTTTCTTTCTTTCATGCACACAATTGGATACCCGTCTGTATTAATAGGAGCAGTGCGCATGCGTGTGCGCAAGTGGCATAGAACGACTCGCAGGAAAAAAGTTCTTGAAGTTGAGAGGGATCCTTTCCATTTTTTGGGTGCTGCTGGAGTTCACCAGGGGAAGGGAAGGTGATGATGAACAGTGCTTCTCCCACCTTTTCCAATCACTCCTCTCCTCCCCTTGGAAGTAGTAGGCCAGCCAGCAGTAGTTGCTTCACGCAAAATGAGAATTGACAAAACTCATTAAATTTAACTTTTTTCTACTAAGACAACGCAACAACACTGCAACACACTCCCTAGTCTTTGTGTGCATGCCTGTTGTTTGTTGCATGTTTTCCATGCAGTTCCATCCAACAAAGCCATGCCACAACACTAGCTATACTATCGAAAACAGGTCAGGCACTGGATGGTAAAGAGTGCCCGAGTGGTGGTGGTGGTGGTGGTGGTAGTACACGGACAACAAGACAATGACGAAGCTTCATCCTGTCTGGCCTCATCCTGTCTGGCCTCAACCTTGTCCTCGTCCTCGTCTAATCTTATCGAGAAGCATGCTGGCTCCTCAGCTGCTCCCATCCTCGACTTTTAGCATCCTTCATTTTTATTCCTTCTTCCCCAAGCACACACACTTCTCTCTCAAGGCTTCCAGTCGTGGTTCCACGCCTGCCTGGCCGGGGTCTCGGTCTGGTAGCGCGCGTACTCGATCGGCACCGCCTCCGGGCCGTAAACCCCCTTCTTCTCCTGCGCGACGCGGTACAGCCACCCCTCGTCCCTGGTTCCGGGCCCCGAGGTGTTCCGGAGCTCCTCGTTGGCGTTCCACATGCTCTGGTGCATGCGGTAGAGCTCCTTCTCGCGGGCCTCGCGCTGCTGGCGCTGCAGCAGGAGCCAGGCCCGGTGGATGGTCCAGTGGCGGAGGTGGCGGTTGCGGGCCATGCGCAGGGGGGGCGGGGCGCGGCCGAAGAGGTGCTGCTTGAGGTTGCGCATGCGGGTTATATGCTCGGGCGTCTGCTGGCCGCCGCCGCCCGAGGCCTTGCGCGCCGCGAGCGCGGGGGAGGTGGAGAGGCTGCGGGCGATGGCGAAGATGATGCTGCCGCTGCTGGCGCGGGGAGGCTGCGGGATCGCGAGGGACGGCCTGAGGCCGCGGAGGGTTGCGAGGGTCGACATGATGGCTGTCGTTGTGTGGTTTTCCTAGGTGTTTTGGGCGAGGGAGGGGGGTCTGGGTGGTTCGGTTCGCCGTCGGGGGTTGCGGGGGCGGCAGACGGGGTTGTATTCTAGAGACGGGGTTGTATTCTGGGTTTCTCCTGATTGAGCCACCGGATCAATTCCCGGGTGAATTCGTCGTCTGCCTTGTCTGGAGGGAAGATTCTCGCGCAGGCTTCGTCGAAGGAAAGTCGGAATCTGAACTCTTCGTTCGATCGTTCCCTGGAGGCTTCGGCTTTGGCTTCGGCTTCGGCTGCTGCTCTTGCTTCTGCTTCTGCTCTTCTTGCTGCTTCTGCTCTTTCTCTTCTTGCTGCTGCTTCTTTTTCTGCTTTTGCTGCCGCTTCGGCTTCTGCGAGACCGGCCAAGAGGGTCCTATTGCGCGCTTCGAGGACGTCGGGCGGGAGTGTGACGAAGGGGTTCGGGTTGTCGGACCGCTCTGTCGCGCGAACGCCCCGGCCAAAGATTGGCTTGCCGTTGATGTACTCGCTGTTGCGCTGGCCGTAGTGGTCGAAGATGCTCTGTCGGGGAGAGACGTGTGGTTAGCGGTGGTGATTTCGGAGAAGAGAGGTGCGGCCCCAAAATTTCGGATCGGAAGAGATGGGCAAGGGGGGCAGGATGGAAGGCGGGTTTTTCCGCTCTCCGATCCCAGTTTATACCTAGGTACTTAGGCACCTAGTCCGGTACCTCCAGAGAACCTAAGCCTGGGATCGACGGGTCGGATGGACCCTGCGTGCAACTGCCCAAGCCCACAGTAGCTTGACTCGACTTCGAGCGCGAGCTTGAGCTTGGGCGAACGCCCGCCTCGATTATACAGCAAAGAGAGATAGTCACTTACGTATTTCCGCCCTTCAACGGGTGGGCGCCCATCCAAGCAGCCTTCGTTGTACACCAACACATATTCGTACTCGTGCCTACGGAACAGTTGGCCTTCAGCCCTGGCGGCCTCGTTCTCGAAGTAGCGATTGACAAACGTCTGCAAGCCGGGGATGGAATCGTTCGCAGGTGGCTCGAGGCTCCTCAGGATGTCCACGATCGGCTGCAACGCTTCGATCATGGTATTGATACTCGGATCTTGGCCCGCCTGCATTCGGAACAAGAGAATTACGAACTCTTGAAGCAGGACGTGTCTGCGGAGCAGGTCTCTGTGCCCCCCGAAGAGAGGTTTGAGCCTCACCGCCGTCTCCCACTTCTTCTGCAAGCTGGCAATGTGTCTCTTGTCGATCCGGCTGGATTTCACCTGGACGAGGTCGCGACTTGAGAACATCGCCTTGGGGCCGTCCGCGTGGAAGTGTATGAGCATGTGTAGGATGTTCACCGCCTTGACCGCGGAGACGCGCAGCCGGCACTTGTCGACCGTCCAGGAGTACGGCACCCTGCCCTGGTACGTGAAGCACTGCTTGTAGTCCTGCGCATTCGGTGCGTGCCTGTAAGAGAAGATGGCGTCTCCGGAGTCGTGGCCGAGGTAGTATGTGGTCCTCTCCAGGGTCGTGGCTATCGGCAGCGGTCGGGAGCTGCCCGGCAAGATGACGTTGTGCATCACGGGGGCCGAGCAGCTCTCCTCGCACTCGCGGTCGTTGCGGTTGTTGATGGCTTGGTTGTCAGTGGCGATCGCGTGCTCGTTGGCGTGCGTGGTTGTCGCCTTGAGGACTTTGTCCGTCGAGACCGACTTCTCTTGGTCCTTGATCTTCTGCTCCGCCGGGTCGATGAGGAGCTTGCGGGCGTGCTCGTACGTGCTCCCCCGCGAAGGGAGGCCATTCTCCCACGCGACTCGGAGCTTGTTGCCTTCCAAGTACGCGTAGTACTCGGCGATTCTTGCATGCATGAGCGACATGGTTGAACTCGAGTCGGTGGTACGTCAAGGTATACAAAGTGAATAAGGGGGCGATGATGGGGGATGGGGGATGGGGGATGGGGGATGGGGGATGGGGGTGAAGAGAGGAGAAAGGCACTGTCAGGAAGTCGATGTAGTCTTCCCCAAGTTCTCTGAATAACTTCGGTTTGGGAGTGTACGGGATGAGAGAGGAAGAGGGAGAAAAGGCACTGTCAGGAACTCGGCGTAGTCCTCTATTAACCAGACGCAGATGCCAGGGCAACCACCCATTTCCGACACCTTGACGGCGTCTGCGTCTCCTTTTCAAGGAGAACACTGACTGAACCTTATTCGACCGATTTGGCATTTGGTACCCATGTGGCTGTCTCGATGGATTCTTCCTGTCCATATCGGTGGATGGGCTTGGAGCAATGTCCATGACTGGCCGTGACACCGAAAGTACCTTGACAGACGAGGCTGCGTTGCTGATGGGTGGGCGAGGCCTCTTCATCCCAGAACTGTCGCTATGCCTTCTCCCGCTGCTAAATTATGGGTCTCGGAAATAGGTTTTGGCAACAGGAGGGCAGCCCAAGGCGCTCGATATCTGCCGAATCCCACCGGTTGCAAAGATACTGAACCAGAGGGTGGTAACTCCTGCTCCGGCCTAGGTGGGTTCATAGCTGCCGCGAGGGCATCCCAATACCTGTTTTTGGGTCCTCAGTTGCAGACGCTGACTTGGACTTGCTACCTTTCGAGCTCTCGAATTAAGAACCCTCCAATGTATGTCTTGACAATAGCACCGTGGTCTCTGATTCATTTGGAAATTGTTGGGGCCATGTCAAGATGCCATCCACTCGGGACTCTCATCGTTCCGAATACAGACCTAGCAACGGTTCAGAATGATGCCTTGCTGTCTATACGTACCTACCCACGCAGTGAAACAGGATTGCTTCCATGTGTGTATCTGCAGGCATGTTCGTATTCTTCACAGGCTGATCATTTGACAGAAGGCAAGATGCAAGGTACATAGTCCTAGACGCCTGTTGACGCGGAAGGCAGAGGAGAGGGCGCAGAGGCAAAGTACGGTTCTACGTACTCCACTATTATTAAGGGAGTCTTCTAAGCTGTATCCCAAGTTCCGTGATACATTACAGTAAAAGGCGTAATGGGCTTCGCGGAATTTCATAGACAACATCTTTTATAGTGGTGGTGTGGGGCCGTAGCTTGTGTGGCTTAGCAGCTCACCCTCGTAACCGGCAAGTACTCACAGCGCAGGCGTTAATAGAGCTAGAATCTGAGAAAGCCAGAAATGGACGTTGGTAAGGAAAAGGCAGGAAGTGGAACGATATCAAGAGAACGGAGTCAGAAACGGCTCACCAGTCAGCTATCAAGGAACCATCCAGCCAGTCTACCCGATGCAGTATCAATGGGATGAACAGTCAAATACGTTCACCTACCAGAATGACATATAAACCGTACGGCTTACAGCAGCGCAACGAATGCTGCTGGGCGTATTCAACTGAAGTGTGTAGCGACAGATCTGCAGCTGTAAAACAGCACCAAATTCATTATAGGCCTCTATGTCTATGTAGAAGCATCTAATGTCTGAGGGCATATGGAACCTCGCGGCTAGTTTCCCCGAAATCTAGCTCCCAGTCCGACAGGGCTGATACGGAAGACTTGGTTTCTGGATGGTCCACACCAAGGACGTTCTCTATCCGGCGCACACAGTCTTGCAGCAGTTGCATTGCATCTTCCCATTGTTCCAGATCTTTCCAAGTGAAGGCAAGATTATGCATACTCGTCAGCGTGTCAGGATGCTCCTCTCCAAGCACCCTCTTGAACGTCTCCATCACCCGGATGTCCAGCTCCTCAGCCTCCTTCCATCGGCCTTGGTCACTGTAAGTCGACGCCAGGTTAGCCATACTCGTCAGCGTGTCGGGATGCTCCTCTCTAAGCACCCTCGAACTCGTCTCTATCACCTGCACGTTTAGTTCCTCGGCCTCCTTCCATCGGCCTTGGTTCATGTACGTTAACGCCAGGTTGGCCATGCTCGTCAGCGTGGAGGGATGCTCCTGACCTAGAATCTCCGCCCGCGTGCTCACAGCCTGTTGAACTATCACCTCCGCCTTAGAATAGTTACCAAGCATCACCAAGTACCAAGACACATTTGTCAGTAACTTGCCCCATTCCAGCCGGTTGCGTTCTTCCGACGGTTCTTTATCTAATAAGGGCTGTACGTGGGGCATTAGTGTTTGACACTGCTGCCACGTTTCAAATACGCCCGATGGGAAGTGTTCCGAGGCTGACTGAAGAAATAGCGTCTTCCATTGGTCAGGAGAACCAAATTCTGAGATCCAAACTTTAGTGCAAAATTGCACTAGCGAGTGCATCTCTAAAAGACCTGGCGTTGCTGTTATAGTAACGAGTGAGTAGCCCCGGAGCACGTCCAGGTCATCCTCAAAGTCGATAATGCTGGTTTCCGCGTGCTTATCGTTAGCCCCTTTAGAACCTATATTGCCACTACTGTAGTCGTGCAACATGCACTCAGGGATATTTTGAGCATGGAAATAGCTCATTAGTGATAGAAGGTTCGCCGCCCGTGGCTGCTCTCGTTTGATCTGCTCAAGCGTTACCTGCCACGTTACTACAACGGAATTCGACACCCCATCATATCGACGGATATCCCCTCTATCGCTGCGAAGAAGAGTGCCCTTTCTGTTTTCACTCTTCTGAAATTCGTCTAAGTACGACTGGATGGTCACCCGGGGACTTCGCTTGTTAATATACGCCGCCGCCTGGTCGATAGCGAGCGGAATATACTCGAGTGTCCCAACCAGTCGCACCGCAGCAGCTTTTTCGACATCTTGTCCTAGCCTTTTTTGGAGAAGTAGTAGCGCTTGTGCTTTTTCCATTGTCGGGACTTGGTGGATCGTCTTGCCGTTACCCGTTAGCCTCTCCGCAGCGTCCCAGCTGCGGGACGTAAACAGGATCTTGCTGTTATCCTTCTTGGGCAGGTACGAAGCTGTTGGTATCCTCGCGTTATTTCCACCGTCATCCTTTGAAAATAACATCTCGAAGTCATCTGCATTGTCGACGATCATCAGCCACGGGCTTACGTCGTCTCTCTGTAGCCAGTCGCGGACCAGCACCAGGACATCGACGTCAGGGTCGTGGCGACGAGGAAGCGCCAGGACGTCTGCTATGGAGCGGTAGGACTCTTCGAACGTTGCTTTCGTGCTGCCGTGGACCCAGAAGACGCTGGTTTTGGGCGAAGTGGCGTGTAGTCGGTGAGCGAATTGGATGGCCATTTGGGATTTGCTGCCGCTTTTGTTAATGCAGACCTTTACAACAGCTAGCGTGACATACCCAAACCCGCCCATACCCACGAGAGCGAAGCGACTCTTGGGTCCAGCATGACGCTCTTCAATCCATGTCCAGATGTCGGACCGGTTCACAAAGTCGGGATCGGAAGGAAACGGTACGACGAAATGAGGATTGCGGGCAATTGAAGGGTCCTCGAGTTTGCTGAGCTTGAGATCTTGTACACCCCGTTGGATGTGAATGAGACGGTGGCTGGAGAGTTAGCAGGCGTTGCTCTAGGTAGATGTGGGGGTTGCTCGTACGTTTGTTCCGTTTGGTGGGACTGTATGGTCCTGACTCCTGTTCTTGTTTCATCCGTCGTCTGGTTCAATCGCTGCACATCTTCGTGAACTATCCAATATTAGACGGTACTAGGTGAATTGCGTGTAAAACACTAACTGGAACCAAGCACTTCGCGGATTGGTTTCTCAGCCTCAACACTGTTTGGCGGAATTTGGCGCAAAAGATCCTTCGCATACGCTGCAGCCGTCATGGCCGCAAAGCCTTGCCACTCCTTGTTTTTATGCGAGTCGGAGTAGTCGCAGATTCCCCGGATGACCAAGCACGGGAAGTGGTTCATCAGACCAGCGGCCTCCATCTCAAAGCAGATAACGCCCTTTTCCGCCGAAAGTGTCTCTCGTATCTTGGCATTTTTCATCACCTGGTTTGCGGAAGCAATAAGTCCATAATGAATGGTAGGGTTGTCTTCGTGTTCACCCCGTTCGTCTCGAGAAACCATATTGGCGGTGTTTGCGTGGCATGTCTGAGAGCAAGGCGCCGAAGAGTC